>JABUQX010024295.1:20000-52500 GCA_015478945.1 Trachelipus rathkii
ATGTAAAATAAATCCCTTCCAGCAAATTTTTTCTCAGAAGTAGAATTGTAATTCTGGTTCCGGCCGGACCGAAACCGGAAAAATATTCATATATGTACATATAGGAGCACTAATTTATTTTTATAAACATATATATGTATATATATATATATATATATATATATATATATATATATATATATATATATATATATATATATATATATATATATATATATATATATATATATATATATATTTCTTCGCACAGTTCTTGGGCGACAGGTCTAGCAACCTGGCCCTTTACTTTTTTTTTGCTTGAATAACTCCTGGACCAGCATCGGAAACTTTTCAGTCTGGAAGAACGATTTTATAGGCCAAATGAGAAGATGCTAGTTCCATTGAAGGGTGAGAAACCCTACCTGATATATAACTCAGGACTAGCATCAGTAACTATTGGGCCGAGGAAAGACTTTCTAGAGTGCTTCAGGACAAGAGTTTCGGGGCCAAGGGAAGAAAATGCTAGCCAGGCTGACAGGGAGAATGTCCTACCTGGGAGATGGTGTAGAGTGTGGATACATTTATATATATATATATATATATATATATATATATATATATATATATATATATATATAATATATATATATATATATATATATATATATATATATATATATATATATATATATATATATATATATATATATATACCTTCTTATATTTCTATGTAATTAAATATTAGTCCATTGTCCTTTGTAGTTAATTCCGGAAGTTCTTTGTGGGACCGTATTACAGTCAAAATGTTCTTGTGTCTGCATGCCTTCATATCCAATTCTTACTTCTGAAGCTTGTGTTACTAGATGTACTGCATGTTCTACTCCCTGGCTGTGGCATGGAAACAAAATAGTCTTAAGTGGCTCAATTACTATATTTCGAAGATCGGCATTTGTTAAGTTCTTTACAACAGGTGGTTCGGTAGCTGTTTCGTGTTTCCAATATATCATGTTTGAATAATCATCTGCATTAAAGTTTAGTGTTTATGGCAGTTTAAAAGCTCTCATAAGTGGTATCCTCGTTCTTGAAAAGCAATACGCTGAATACCTAAATCTCTTATCTCTTTTCTAGTGTCTACTAGCATAGCAAGTAATATATTCTCAGGATGAGCAAAGTACAAGTTGTTTCTTAGTACACGCTCCATAATCACTGCATGATTTTTGTCTACGTTTTTAAGTAGGCACATCAGGTAACAAAAATTGCGCGCTCCATCAGTTGCCTCTGGTTGAGACTTTATCCAAAACCACCCTGGTGCGTAAACTTTCATTATTATATTTACTAGATTTTGAAGAGCTTTACTTGAAAGTTGTGTAGAAACGTATAACCGTAAGATCTTGTTTGCTTTTGTTAGTCATCTGGCATGATGAAGGGTGCCTGGAGATTTCTTGGCTAATGATGGCGATATATTTCCTGATGTTATACTAATACACATTTCATACAAATATTTTTGGTCAGTGCTAAGTTGTTTAACGATATCTTCGGGGATCTCTTTAAGGGTGCTGTTTACATGTTCAAAATTAACAATCTCCAGCTTATTTAAATCTTCTTCAATTTTTGCCCAATGATACCCTTAAATGTTTTTAAGCATGATGTTTGTCCATCAATTGACTGGAATACATGTTTGAATGGAAGTTCATTTGCATGTAAATGACATATTAACCACTGTACCTGTCTTTCCATATATATATTTCAATCATTCTCAAAACTCCACCAACTCTTCCAGTGTTAACTGAAGTCCCATCGCAAAGAATTGCTTTAAGGGAGTTTTTGCTATTAGAATAAATCATAAAAGTTATCATTTCATCAGTTATACATTTGGCGTTGCCAGTATCTGGTGTAACATGAATCATGCAAATATCATCTGGTTCAATTTTGAAATTTTTGCGTGGAGCTCTTGAAGTATGAATTTTTAAGTGGAGCTCTTGAATTGTGAAATTTTTGTGTGGAGCTCTGATATTTGGAATTTGGTGTGGAGCCCCCTTAGACTTTGAATCTTGGGGTGGAGCTTTCGAATTTCGTGTGAAATTTTTCAAATTTTTTTTGTGAATTTCTTTGAAATTCTTTTTGAAATTCGATTTTTTTTTTTGTGTTTTGGTTTAGAAATCATTGGATTTCTTTTGCAATTCGTGAATTGTTTTGAAATTTCGTGTAGATCTGTTGAATTTCTTTGAAATTCTTTTTGAAATTCGAATTTTTTTTGGTGCTTTGGTTTGAAAATCATTGGATTGCTTTTGCAATTCGTGAATTGTTTTGAAATTTCGTGTTGATCTATTGAATTTCTTTGAAATTCTTTTTGAAATTCGAAAAAAAAATTTAGTTTTGGTGTGGGTGGAATCCTTGGATTTCTTTTGCAATTCTTGAATTGTTGTGAAATTTTGTGTAGAGTTATTGAATTTCTTTGAAATTCTTTTTGAAATTCGATTTTTTTGTTTTGGTTTGGAATCCTTGGATTTCTTTTGCAATTCTTGAATTGTTGTGAAATTTTGTGTTGAGTTATTGAATTTCTTTGAAATTCTTTTTGAAATTCGAAATTTTTTTTTGGTTTTGGTGTGGAATCCTTGGATTTCTTTTGGAATTCTCGAATTTTTTTTTTGAATTTTGGTGTGAAACTCGTGTGAATTTCTTGGAAATTCGTGAGGAGAAATTTTTTTTGGAAATTTTTGTATAAAGCTCTTGAGCAGTTTTTGAATTTTTGAATTTTTGAATTTTGGGGAGCTTTTAAGTTTTAAAATTTTTGTTTTGAAATTTATTGAGGCTCTTAGAACTATTTATTTAAATTATTTATTTATTTTTGAATTGAATTTTATTTAGTGGTATTGAGCTTTTGAATTTGAAGCTCTTCGATATTTAGTGTGAAATTTATTTATTCATTTATTTTACACTTGATTTTAAGGTACCCACATACATAGTGGCACCCGACTGATTTTTTTTGATATTTTTCGTGCATTTGAAAAAATTTTTTTGCTACTATTTGGGTGTGGGAGTGGTGTATATATTCGTTTGTGGTACACACATACAGTGGTACCCAATTGATTATTATATAATATACATTTTCGAATTTACATTTGGGTGTGGGGATTTACACACACACACTGATAAAGGAATTTTTTTAAAATTTTTTTTTTGTTCTCGCGTATTTTTCACTTGTATAAATTGATAATAAAGAAGCAGTATGGTGGGTACTGACAAAGAGAATGATGAAGGTCCCAAAGGAGGATTAAGAGCAATGGCCTTACTAAATGAACTGCAACAAGTGTTAGTAACCGAGGCAGAGGATTTAGATTTAGGTAATGTGACAGCAGTATTGGATAGTTGTTCACAAGCTCTAAAAACAAAAATAGGAAACCATAGTACAGAGCAACCAGTAGAGGTGAACAATAGTACGGTACAGCATGGGGTAGACAAAGAAGAGTGTAGACATTCCACAGAGAAGATTAGATAAAACAAAGTGCATTTTTAAGACAATTATAAAGACATTGTGAACATCTTTTTAATATAGAGTTAAAACCCAAAGTGAGGAAGTGAAGACAAGCAACATATAATGTCTCTAAATGGCTATCAGATTCAGAGCAGATAAAATCAAGTCAAGTAGTAAGTTGGATAAAGTGATAGTTGTAATTCAAAGTTGTTAAATTGAATCAGTATAAAACCCAATATATCAAGTTAACAGGTGCTTTCATCATTTTATTCAGTAGTATTAGTAATATCTTATCTAATCAATGCTTTAAGTAATAAACCACTATTTCAAGTAGATAAGCGTTAGATTTGTATATTCATGAAGTTTAAATTAGAACTTAAGTATAAGCAGATGATGACCTGAAACAGTTAAAACTTACCACGAAGCAGCCTAGATATACTACAGGTATATACAGAGCGAAAATGAAGTACGTAACCATTGTGTCAAGGCTGCGTAGCTGGTGTAAAGAGGAGAAAGATAGTGAGGTGATGGATCTTCAGAAGGAATTCTGGAAGATGGAGATGAGAGAAAAAATGAAAAGATCGCCGAGTTTGCTCTGCGCATGCAGACAACGTATGAGGCAGCAACAGAGGAAGATCAGAGGGATACCGGAATCCTGAAGAAACAGTTCGTGAACTGCCTACCTAAAAAAGTGGCCAGAAGGTTTAAGTTACGGATGGGGAGTGAGAAGGAGAGTATGAAGGTACGTTGGAAGGATATGGTGAGTTGGGCCCAAGAAGAAGATGAATTAGAAGATCAATCGGAGCCAGAAGCTGAAGCTATTCCTATATGGGCAGCCATCCAACAAGAAGGCAACCAGAGGAGGACGTATGCGGACCAGGTCCGTTATGGGAGACCGGCACCACAACGGAACGATGGACCAAGGGAGTATAGTAGAAGGAGTAGTAGGTCATACAGTGGGCAAAGAATAAGGTGCCATCATTGTGACAAAGTGGGTCACGTTAAGAGAGATTGTTGGAGGTTCAGAGGGTGGTGCCTAGGATGTGGCAGTAATGAGCATAAGCTTATGGATTGTGGAGCAAAGATGGGTTACGGATTTCAGCGTCGAAATGACAATAGGGAACAAGAACAAGGTCCCCCAAGAACAGTGGAAAGAAAGTGTTTTCTTTGTGGAGAGGTTGGACATTGGGGACAGACTTGTCCATTGAAAGGAGAATTTGATGAATGGAGAAAGAACAAACCATCAGGTTCGGGAAATGCCCGGGACGTGTCGGAGCCAACCCCAGCATAATGTGTCCACAAAATATCCCGGTTAGTCAAGGTGGGTGGGTGCCGAACCCTGAGGCAAGAGAGTTTGTGATGAGCCAAGATGAAGGAGTACTTGGTCCATTGCCTCAACGGATACAAAAGGTACGAAGTATGGTTACAACAGACATAACAACAGGAGTGTATCATACTACAGGTAATATGCAGGTCACGGGTCCTGAGAGTTTAAAAATGGCACCGTTGCTGAGGGTGATGATAAAACTTGATGGTGTGGAGATGATTTCGACAGTGGATTCAGGAGCCCAATATTGTTTAATGGGAAAGTGAACTTTCAAGGATCTCAAATCCGGTAGTATTGAATAAGGTGATGAGGTTGAGAGGTGTGGGTGACCCACAGCTTTGTTTAGATTCACATCGCACCGCAACGTTGAGAATCACTATTGATGAAATCGGCTATGGTCAGTCGGATTTCATTGTGGTTAAAAAGTTGAAGGAGGGTGTGATATTAGGGATGCCGTTTCTAGTAAAGAATAATATTAAGCTTAATACTGTAGACGGATCATTTAAGAGGTATGGTGATAATGGTGTTAAAGAGCAGGTGTATTTGATGGATGGATCAAAAGACTGTATAAGGGTGGTAACCTCGGTGCCTGTGTATATGGTAGAAGAAACAGTACTTAAGAAGGATGATTGGGAGGCAGTTAAGGTAGAATGGAGGTCTAAACAGATAAAACCAAGGAATCATGATGGAGGGTACAGTACAAAGCCGGAAGAGTTGTTACTGGAAGGTGTAGAAGGTGGTAAAAAAGGTTACAACAAAAGATTTAAAATCATACCAGGGTTGGTGAAGTGGGTAGAGAAAGGAGGTACTGTGTTGTTAAAGAAGTTGACACCGGGTCAGTTAAAATTAGGTAAAGGTGAGCAAGTAGGTACAGCACATTTAGTAGTAGATGAAGACAGGTTGAGAAGTTATGAAACCAGTGTGTGTACTGTAAACACCACAGTGCAAGAGTTGTCGGGTCCATCTAGTAATGAACAGGAGTGGACGAAGGAGAAATTAAAGACCGAGATAAAATTTATGGAAGAACTGTCACCAGAACAGATTGAGCAAATTTTAGAGGTACTGTGGAGACAACGTAAAGTATTTAGTAGAAGTGACGTGGATGTCAGTGAGACATCAATGACACCGTATAGGATCAAACTTCACGATTATACCCCTATATATCAACGGGCCAGGAGGTTTGATCAGAGAACAAATGAAGAAATTGAACATCAGGTAAAGGAGTTGTGTTTACGAGATATAGTGGAGCCGTGTGCTGCAGAGTGGAGCTCACCGGTAGTGCCGATACGAAAGAAAGATGGGACACTCAGACTGTGTGTCGACTATAGGAGGCTTAACAAGGTGACAGAGGCGGATAGGTTCCCCATGGCGAACATCACAGAAACAGTTTTTGGTTGTCACGGTGCTCAGTATTTTACAAGTTTGGATTTAGTAAAAGGTTACTACCAGATGAACTTGGAGGAGGGTAGTAGAAATTTTACAGCTTTTTCGACTGTCAGTGGGCAGTACCGTTTTAAAAGGTTAAGCTTTGGCTTGAAAAACGGACCTGCGGCATTCCAACGGGAAATGCAGAGAATACTTTCGGGGTTCAGTAAAGATAGAGTGGTGGTATATGTTGACGATGTATTATTGATTTCAGGAGAGTTTAAGGAACATCTGGTGTTAATAGAGCAGGTACTGCAGCGGTTTTGTGAAACCAACGTGAAGGTGAAAGTTAGTAAGTGTAATTGGGTGCAAAAAGAGGTACAGTTTTTGGGCCATATTATTGGTCGTACAGGTATCAGGAAGCTTCCGGAGTTTATGGCCCAAATTGATAAACTAGAAAAACCAAGTAACATCGGAGAATTGAGGAGGTACCTAGGTATGATAAACTTTCAGCGGAAGTTTATAAGGAACTGTTCAGAGGTAGCGGCACCTCTTAGTGCATTAACTGGTGGTAAAAGGAAGGATCCGATAGTGTGGACGGATGAGAGAACAAAGGCGTTTATGGACTTAAAAGAAAGAATGAAGGAATCGGTGGAGTTGGCGTTTCCAAATTTTTCACCAGAGGCAAAACAGTTAGAGTTATTTGTGGACGCCAGTGGATTTGGTATGGGAGCTGGGCTGTGCCAGGAACAAGGAGGTGAGAGAAGGGTGATTGCTTTTAATTCACATTCATTCAATTCTTGTGAGAGGAGAGCCTCAACTATTGAAAGAGAACTTCTTGCAATCAGGTGGGGGTGAAAAGTTTTAGATCATTTTTGTTAGGTCAAAATTTTATTTTATATACCGACCACCGACCTTTGGTATATTTACATACTATGAAATTGATTGATAGCAAGCTGGCACGGGTATTAGACGATTTAAGTGAGTACAGTTTTGAGGTGCGGTATTACCCGGGTAAAGATAACATTTTTGCGGACACTTGGTCCAGGTGCCATAGGAGTGAAGATCAGGATGAAGAACCAGCCGATCCATGTGCCCTTCCTGGAGGGTTAACCATAATGAAATTAGTTCCCGGTGGAGCGGACTCCTTATTTATTAGTTTAAAGGCTGTGTTGGAGGATGTGCAGGTACAGGGTACCGTACAAAATCACAAAGTGTTAAGAGAGACATTAATGGATACACTTATAGAAGATCGGAAGTTGTATGGTGTGGAGAAGAAACAGAAGTCGTTGAAGTATTTGAGGGCATTGAGGATGCCTGGTAGAGAACCGGTACCAGAAGTGTTGTTAGTGGCAAGTGACATGTTTGAGGTGAAGATCTGGTTACATCATGGTACGTGTTGCTCGGTGGTGTACTTGGGTCCTAAAGTGGGAAAGAAAGAAAATCTTAAAAGTGTACACATACAAGTGCTTGGTGGTACACACTTTAACCCTTTAAGAAACGACGGAACGTTTAACAGTAATAATAGAAACATCATGGTTGATGAACTCCCATCTCAGGAAGAGTTAGGAAGAGGAAGTAGAGGATTCCGAAAATGAGTTAAGTGAAGATCCTGGAAATAACTTGGTGCATTATGGTACAGATGAAGGTCTGGACATAAACTTGATGATGCGGGAGAGGTGCCATATATCACGATTAAGTTGCAACCATGTATTGGGAGGTGTAGCTTGGCAGGAAGTTTGTATTGGTGAGGTACGCAAGTGTGCGTTTTTAGATACAGGTGCAGTCATAAGTCTGATACAAGAAGGTGTAGTTCAAGACCTGGAGAATTTCGGGCATATTTGAAGGAAATGGTCAATAAAATTGACCCTTAATGGAGTCACTACAGGTATTGTGGAGTGTAACATGGCAGTAGAAATTGAAATTAGTACTTTGTATCGGCGGTTGGTGTTACCATTGGCTGTGGTACAGAATGGGTACATTCCAGCATGTATGCTGTTAGGTATGAACTATTTGAAGGAAGTAGAGGCTGAACTGGACTTTGGTGAAGGGATAATTTGTCACGGTGATGATGCAGATAATGTAAGTGATACATTTCTGACAACAGTGGGAGTGTATAACGTAATGGTTCAAGGTGGTGGTGTAGATAACATAATATCGGTTCGTGACATCACTAGGCTGCAAGAAAGATCAGAATTAGTAAGGACACTGAGACAAAAGGTGAGAAGGAAGCAGTTGATAACGAAAGGAGATGTGCTTCTTAAAGAATTTTATCGGTATCGAGACGACTTTCGAATGAACGGGTCCATTTTGGTGAAGAGGATGGGAACAAAGTATTTTAGCGCAGTCATTGGGTTCCAACAGTTGGTTAGTGTGTGTGTGTAGTAACACATAGGAACATGGCGCACGTTGGAAGGGACAAGTTAATGGAATTGGTGTCCAAATATGTGTGGCACCCGAGAATGTCATCAGTGGTACAAGAGGTTTGTAGAACTTGTCCAAAGTGTCAGCTAAATAAAATCGACCATCAAGTAGTATTCCCACCTATGTGGAAGATAGAGGTCAGGAACCCGTTCGAATTAGTAGCAGTGGATGTGATGGCGATGCCAAAAACAAGAAGAGGTAACGTGGCTTGCTTGGTCGCAGTGGACCATTGTAGTAAGTGGGCAGCGGTGAAACCGTTGAAGGATAAGTCGGCAGGAAGTGTGGCCGACGCTTTCGAATTCCAGATGTTACCAGCGTTTGTGCGGCCACCTTATAAAGTGTTAACGGATAACGGGGTGGAGTTTAGAAGTGGTAGGTTTGAGAAAATGCTTCAGGAGTATGGAATAGAACACATCTACAGCAGCCCGTATAAGCCAGCGAGTAACGGGGCTGTGGAGCGTGCAAATAGGACCTTTGCTGAATTCCTGAGGAGTATTATGGAGAAGAATATTGATTGGGACAGTTGTCTGCCAAGAGCGGTGCTGGTGTACAACAATACGAAGCACGCAGAGCTTGGAGTGTCCCCGGTGGAAAAATTGATGGTGGAGAAGCATGAGAAGGGTAAAGTGGTACCGATTCCGAGAGATCAGCAGGAAAAGTGGCGTGAAGGACACCCAAATTGGTTACCGTATGCGGTAGGGGTGAGAGTTAAGAGAAAAATTGTTACAGTGGATAGGAGTCTGAACAGAAAACTGAGCGAGAAGTATGAGGGCCCATTTACAATAACTAAAGTTATTTCAGGAGGTATGTCGTATGACATTAAGGGTAAAACTAAGACTGCTAGAGCACATTACTCCCATTTGAAGGTTTGGGCGGATCCCCCAGAGTATTTGAGACAATACTTCAAGTGTGAAGAAGCGGATTGGGATCCGAAAGAACATCAGTTAGAGGTGGAAGAAGTGGAAGAGGTACCAGAAATGACAATGGAGTGTGTACCACGGTACAGGCAAACATCACCAGAGTTGCAAATGCCAAAGAAGCAGGGATCGAAAATCAAAGAAGCCTGGCGGTTGTTGAAACAGATGGCAATGAAAGAAAGAGATGGGAAAAAGAGTGTAGCGGTACAAACGGAGGAACTTGTAGGTGAGACTAAAGGAACCCAAACGGAAGATTGCGGCACGGTGCTTTCACCCATCGTTGCTAGTGAGTATCGCGACTGGTTCGATGAAGAGGAGGTGGATGGTGGTGTGGAAAGCGATTATGATATTAGTAAATTTGAAAAATCACTAAGGTTTCCGGAAAATAGCTACTCGTTGGGAGTCCATATCAGTGACAAGAGTGGTGACGAAGTAGACTTCATTATGGAGCAGGAAGTGGAATCAACTATGAATCAGGAGGTGGACTCTAATAAAGGTCAAGAGGTGGACTCGGTCATACAACAAGAAGTAGAGGAACCAGTGGTGGAGCAGATAGAAGGTGTAGAAGAAATCAACATTATGGTGACCAGTCTGGAGGATTCTGGGCATAGACCAAAGTCTATATACGATGAGTTATTGGAAGTGGGTGAGGTACCTGATGCAATGATGATAGGTACTGGACGTGAGGAGCAAGAAAAGAGTTTATCGGATTCAGATGTATATACGGTACCAATGACCAGGTCGAGAGGACCTGTGCCAGAACAGCCGAATGTGATGAGGAGGGTCATTGAATATGAAAAGAGAACGGAGGCACGGAGAAGAGCATCAACGGGGCAAATGAAGTGAGGTACAGTGTATTTGATAGTAGTGGTTGTTGATTTTTTTTTCTTTCTAAGATTGTGTTACAATCTTGGAGGGGGAGTTGTATGATAGTTGGTTGATAAACCAACTGGCTCCTAAAATGCAAATTTAAATGCGAAAGATTTCTACAAAATAAAAAGATATTTTATTCTTGGATGGTTTGATGAGCAGCAAGTCGTTTAAAACTTCGCTAGCCTGTGTTAATTTGGATCCAGTTTTGTCATAAAAGTTGTCATCTTTAAAGTAATGGTTAGCAGCAAAGTATATTTATATTAAAAAGTGCTCTGTTGTTGGAATCTATCTTGCTTTGTTGAGTGGAAACTATCTTGGAGGTTTCGTGTCCCGTGAAATCGGGTAAGTTAAATTTGTATACATTTAAAATTATAACTCGTGTGTAGTGAATTTCTATAATAGTAAAAAGTTGATACTTAAAAAAGTTTGAAGAATTTAAACATCAGTGAAATTCAATTGTACTTTTCATCAGAATTTGTGTAAAGTTAGCATCGAAAATATAGAGTTGGATTTGAATATTAAAGTGTCAATGTGGTAATTAAGGAATATTTAATTTAGGTTTCGATAACGGCATTGAGAGAATAAAGGAGGTTTGAGTTGAAATTAATACGTGAGAATTTTGATAGGAAATATAGGTAGGTTGCGTTCAGTTCGGAAAGTGAAATATTTTAGGTGAGATCGTAAAGTTGAGTAGGTTTAAATATTTGCATTAATGGAATAGGTTGATTGGGTTAAGACGCAATATTGGCAGTAAATATATGGGGTCTCATATAAACGTAAGCATTTGTCATAAAATTAGGTTTGATATGATTTTGGGTATTTTGTATAAGGTAACTGATATAACATTTGGTCAGTTGTATTTTTAAGGTTATGTACGTAAAGCATTTTTTTGAGCGACATAGTATTTTGCAGAGCAATGATGAGAGCATAAAGGGTTGCTTAATAATAAGGATATAAAGTTTGGGAAAGACCTAGTGAGACACGAAGGTGGATATTATATTATTATTATTATTATTATTGATATATTATTCATTATATTATTATTATTTTATTATTATTATGTCTTTTAATTATTATTATTATTATTATTATTATCGTATTATTATTATTATTATTATTAATTATTATTATTATTTATTATTATTATTATTATAATTATTTATTAATTATTATTATTATTATTATTATTATTATATTATTATTATTATTATTATTATTATTATTATTATTATTATTAATTAAGCTTCTTTATTTTTATTAGTATATCTGCAAGTGTGAATGTATGCGCACAAAAGTGGATAGGGTATTTGTTGTTGTGCGTATGGGACTTATTTAAGTTGTAGCAGTGCTACGGCTTATTATTATTATTATTATTATATGGTTTGGTTCAGACATCGGTTAGTGTTGATCTGTCTGTATTATTATTATTATTATTATTATTATTATTTATTATTATTATTATTATTATTATTATTTATTATTATATTTTCATTACTGTAGAAGCAAATATTAAAAGATAATACTATATTGAACCTGGTCCCTATTCTGTTTTAGGGACCTGGTGCAGACCGGTTGGAGACCTGGTGCGGAACTGTTGCAAACCTGTTGTGGATCCGGTGTAAAGCTGGTGTGCGGATCCTGTGTTATTGGTGGAGACGAGTGTAACGGCTCCAGAGTCATTGGTGGAGCTCCGGCGGTGTGAACACCACAAAAGAAGAATCGGAGGGTGCCGGTATAGCACTCCCTATAACAAAGAAGAATCGGAGGGTGCCGGTATAGCACTCCCTATAACAAAGAAGAATCGGAGGGTGTATAGCACTCCCTATAACAAAAGAAGAATCGGAGGGTGCCGGTATAGCACTCCCTATAACAAAGAAATAGTTGAGGGTGCCACCGTAGCACTCACTACCATCCCGGAAGTCGTAGTCTGGAGTAAGGTGTGGAACACCAGTACTGGAACAATTTTCATCAGTGGTCCACTGGAGTTGGGGATCAGCAGGATCCGTCCTTAATTAAAGTTACGTGCAAACCAGGTGTTCTAAGTATTGAGTTAACTTATTATTTATTTGAACTATTCTATTTGTTAACGAAACATTTATATTGTGAACATTCATTAAGGAAGTGTCCTTTGTTGCAATTTCGTAGTGTCATTGTATATAATATTTGTTGATATCCGTATAGGCTTATTGAAATTTGTGTATATATTAATATTTTGGGGATATATAGATATAGATAGGTTTAGCTAGAAAGTTAGGAATTAGTTTATATAATATTTTGGTTCACATCCTTACTATCTATATATTAGTATATACTATATCTAGTACCCGATAGTATAGTTATGATTTATGACTAGGATGTTGTCGGCCTGAGGCATTACGCGATATTCGGCCGCACAACTCGTAGTAACGTCTCATAGAGAAGGATACGACTTTCTAAATAGCGCGGAGTGTAAACTCACACATACGACGTACTCAGTCGCGAGACAGAGTCTCACCGCATACGCGACTACCACTTGTAACGAACTCGGTCTCACGGTCTTGGTGCAACGCGAGTGCGCGGGGCCAATGTATCCAAATGGACGCGAGAGAGGAGTCACTTTCATCGCTTAATAGGCTCACCGAGAGGATAATATGATATGTATTAATATACGTCTGTATCTGATCCGCGCAGACTGACCGGGATATCTAGAGAACGTCAAAGCAGAAGGCTGATTTAGGGTGTTTTTCTCTCGACTTCCAGCACTAGAGAGTGAACCCTTGCCTTGGCTCAGTATACCCTCCATCAGCACGTATTGGTGAGCCGGTTACATAATTGGTGGCTTTCGTAGTGTTTGGGATCGGCCCTTGAGGAGGACAACGTAATTTTGGCTCGTTCGGCGTCTTCAAGTGGTGGGTTCAGTGATTAGGTAGCACACAAAAAAGAAAAAACTGTAAGTAGAAAATATTTTTTTCATTGAGTTCCCAAAGTTTAGGCAAGTTGGGAATTTATTTTCTTTTTTTTTCCCATCTCTGAGGACAGCGATAATGGTAAGGGAACATTAATGATATTAATGGTTAAACTTGTCCATTATTCATAGTTTTTTATGTAAAAAAAATTTTTGGATTTTTGTGGAGTCTTTATTATTTGTTGAGTTGCCAAAAATTTTTTTTTGTATTGGCGAATTTTTTTTTCCTCTCTGAGGACAGCGCTAATGATTTTTGTGGAGTCTTTATATTTGTAAAATTTTGTTGAGACAGATGAAGTAAGGTACAGTTTTGGTTGATGGTATTGGTGGTGTATTTTTTTCTCTTTTTAAGATTGCGTTGCAATCTTGGAGGGGGAGTTATATAAGGGTTGGTTGATAAACCAAGTAAATATAGTAAATGAAAATTATAATGCGGGAGAAATTTGAGAGCGGAAAGTTAGTTACGTTTGGCAGACGGCTCATGGAGGTCTTTAAGTTGTGATCGCTCTTGGAATGTTTATGGTGAGATGGCGTTCTGGATCAGTTGATGTCAATATGGAATAGATTGATGAAGGAGTGTAAAGGAGATTATTATGGAGATTCGTGTCCCGTGGAAAAATCGGGTAAGTTTTGTTGTTTTTTTTGTTACGTTTATAAAATGGAGTGAAAATTACATTGAATATTTAAAGCAGTTGAGTGAGGTTTAGTACGTAAATATTTTAGATAAAAGTAACTTGTTTGGATTCTTTAATAGTAATTTAAATTGTGTTAATAACGGCAAAGCATAAATAGTCGCTTTGAATAGGTGTATAGAGTTTGGAAATATAGAAGGATGAATAGCGGGGAGATGTAGAACAAGTAGTTATTTAATCTTTAGTTATAAATTAATATATATGGGGGCGAGGGTTGATGCAATCGTTGATCCACGACGGTTATTATATTAGTTAGTTTTACTCAGCGAAATTGTGTATTATTATTAATTTATTCATTATTATTATTATTATTTATTCATTTTATTAATTATATTAATTATTATATAATTATTATTATTATTATTATTATTATTATTTATTATAACGGTTATTAATATTAAGCTTCATCTTTATTTTTATTAGTATATCTGCAAGTGTGAATGTATGCGCACAAAAGTGGATAGGGTATTTGTTGTTGTGCGTATGGGACTTATTATTAAGTTGTAGCAGTGCTACGATTATTATTTATATTATTATTAATTGACGATCGTCGTATCATTTTGAATGATTTTCGTGTATTAATGATAATTCTTATTTATTACTTTACTGAAATTATGTGATGATAATTATATTAATTATTATTTATTATTATTATTATTATTATTATTTATTATTATATTATTATTATTTAGTTATTATTTATTATTTAATTATTATTTATTTTATTATTTATTATTATACGTATTGAAAAGTATATATATATATTGATCTGGACTTTTCTGTTTTAGGGTCCAGTATGGAGAACTGTTACAGACCAGTATGGAGTTCTGTTGGAGACCTATGGTATGAAGCAGGTGGTGCAAAACAATTTGGAGACCAAAACAATGTGGAAAACCTGGTTTATTGAGCCTGGTGTTGAGTCGGTGTGGAGACCAAGCTGGTGTGGAGACCAAGCAATGTGGGAGATCTCGTAGGAGCCCAATGTGGAGGCCTGGTTGTGGAGCTGCCGTGGAGCCGTGCACATTTATGGAGGATCTGATGGGTGCGCCGTAGCAATCACTCACCAGTATGTCGAGGATCTGAGGTGCGGCTGTAGCACTCACACATCTGCATGCCTGGAGAGCTTTAAGGACCTAAAGGGACCTACTGATAATATGAGTTACGTGGTATAAGTTTCCTAAGTAAATTTTTTATTAATGTAAGTACTTCTATTTTTAGAGAAACATTGACTCTTTCATATGATGACTTAAATAGGTATACTTGACAACTGTTCGGTGCTATTTTGTGATGGTGATGACGATTAATGTGTATTTCATTTTAGAGAAATATTGACTCTTTGATAGCAATTTGTATAGAGATACTTTATTAACTTTCTGTGCTAATTTGAATTACGATAACGATTAAGTGTACTATATTGATTTAAGGTGTATTAATTTATGTTGAGGATATTTTGAAGTGTATATATATTAGATAGGTTTAGTTAGATAGCTAGGGTTTTAAATATTTGATTAAATATATGTTTTGGATGTGTGTGTTGGCAATTATAATAATGACAAAATGTTCTTTTGTATTTCGGACCCACCTAGATTGATACACATATTGTATAAAATTGTGGGCAACCATATCCTATTAAAATATATATATATATATATATATATATATATATATATATATATATATATATATATATATATATATATATATATATAATATATGTAGTATATAATATATAGTATATATATAATATATACTATATATATATATAATATATATATAGTAATTATATATATATATATATCATAAATATTCTATATATATATATATATATTTATATATATATAATATATATATATATATTATATTTATATATATACCTATATTATTTAAATATATATATAATATATATATAATATTTTATTATATAATATATATAAATATATAATATATAATATATATATATTATATTATATATATTATATATATAATATATTATACCTCTTCTTTCCACATGATGGGGGTAAGGTGCGTGACATGCTTCGGAAAAGAAAAGTAGTAGAAGAATATGACACAAGTCGAAAAGAAAGCCCAGCTTCACCGCCCCCATTCCTATTAGTGAGAATCGTCGCAGTTCAGGAAAATCACACCTAGAGCTTCACGGGAGCCGGCGGTGGACCTCACTATGGCAGTCTTCGTCAAGTGGGGTTTTATACCTGGCCCAGGTGGCACAACGCATGACCCAGCCTTAAATCAAACCCCTGCATTCACTCTATTATGCACTTTTTTCTTTATTCTCATGCTCTGCAAAACACGACACCTCTCTCCTTCAAACATTCGTTCACTGACCAGTCCACGTTTTTCTTCGGTCTCCAGCCGTCCGAGGCCTAACACACTCCACTATACACCTCGCTTAACCAAGCGACTGTCATTCATTCCTTTCCATATGACGAACATGCTCAACGGCTACTTTCATTTATTCTCTATTTACCCCTTTCTCACACCACATAAGTCTCTAATACGTTCATTATTCCTCATTTTATTAATTTTTTCGACCCTAACCGCGCATATATATATATATAATAAATTTATATATATTATATAATATTATTACTATATATATATATATTATATATAATATATAATATATATATATATATATTAAGTATATATATAAATATATATATATAATATATATTATAATATATATATAATAATATATATATATATATATATTATATATATATATATATATATATATATATTATATATATATATATATATATATATATATATTTTTTATTTATAAAACTAGATGCGTATAACATCTTCACTTACAAGGATTTAAATATCAACTAAAGCTAAATTGAAATCTTAATTTCTGACTCATGATAAAAATACTGCTGAATAAGATTTTTACTAAATATATTTCATGTGCGCTTTTTTTTGCCTCATTTTTGTGCATGTATATGTGTATGTATGTTTTTATAACACTGAATTCTATTTTTATTGAAATTTAGTATACAGGGTTATTTTACCTTGTAAAGTCACTGGTTCAAACAAAGATCATATAACTAATACCCATTTTTTATATAGCTTTATTTGAAAGAATAAAGACTAAATTCTATTTAAAAAAATGATTTCACCTTCCAAGGAGTGGGGTGTGAAATGGAAAAAACTTTTAAAATGGAGGGGATTTCTTGTTATCTGTTCATAAAGAATCAAGGTATTACATCGCAAGAATGACATTTAGTCTTTCTTGATTCCAACTATTATGTAATATGTCTTGATTTATTTTGATATTAAAGTAATTATGGGCGCTGGGATGTTAAAGGAGGAGAGCCCCCAGAAATGTTTTGGCCTCCAAAACTAAAAGTATTTCGGCCCAGAAAATTTTTCCCTTGAACCAATTGACTATGCAAGTGTCTAAATAAGTATGAACCAGTTGCATCAAAGCATTGAGTTGACATGGTTTGAAAATTGGTTGATGAGGTTTTGTATGTCGGAGTTTAAATTATTCGCCGATCTGCGAGCTGCGGAAGGGAGTTGGCACAACCCAGCAGATGTCATATCATCAACATCTAGATTAATCAAACTGACGTATGTGTATATCTGTTCTTTTACAATAATTAACATTTTGACCCATCCTAATATCTATATACTATAATCATATATATATATTATAGTATTAATATATATATAATAATATATATATATATATATATATATATCTATATTAATATATTCTATATATATATATATTATATATATATATAATACTATATATATTATATACTTTCTTTTAACGTCTTTAATCCCTTTCTCAGAGGGTAACACGGGGGAAGCACAGGAAATATATATATTATATATTATATATATATATATATATATATTAATATATATATAAATATATTATATATATATTTAATATATAATAATATATATGATATATGCTTAGTATTAGAGATAAGAACAATGAATGAGAGCGCCTATTTAAAATATAAAACGATATATTTTTTCTAATAATAATAATAATAAAATAATAATAATAATAAAATAATAATAATAATAATATAATTAATAATAATAATAATAATAATAATAATATTAAAATATAATAATAATAAAATATAATAATAATTCGTTCAAAATTTTTTTTTCAGGAATTAAAATTCAATATTATTGTTTACAAAATTAATGTAATGCATGTTTGAATAATACTTATCCAGATAACAAAAAATTAATTAATTAATTTATAATCAATTAATTAATTAATTAATTTATAATTCTCGCAAAAGGGGATACTATTTACAACACAAATTAGTGTCATTTGAGCGTTATTAATCTTAATGCAATTTATATTTAAATTAATAATAGCAATAATTAGTAATAATAATACTTAATTTCTAAATATATAAACGACAACATATTTATGATAAGAGTAGTATTGATGATAATACTCATAACTAATGATAAAGATAATATATAATAAGATAATATATACCATTAAAATATGAACTATAGTGATAAGTGCAGTAGGGATAGTAAATATAAAGTAACCATAATTAATAACAATAGCTTTTATAACAATACTACTACTACTACTACTACTACTACTACTACTACTACTACTACTACTACTACTACTACTACAAACACTACTACTACTAGTATTACTACTAAACTACTGACTCTACTCTACTATATACTAACTACTACTACATTACACTACTACTATAATACGTACTACTGATGATAATAATAGTAATAATATATAATAATAATAATAATAATAATAATAATAATAATATAATATAATAAATAATAATAAATAATAATATAATATAATAATAATAATAATAATAATAATAATAATAATAATAATAATAATAGAAAAAACTATAAAATTACTCACATTGCTTCAATAATGACTGCGACACCTGAAGGTTCAATCGCCTCTAATATTGCATCAGCAATTTGTCTTGTTAATCTTTCTTGAACTGAAAATAGTAATAATAATAATAATAATAATAATAATAATAATAATAATAATAATAATAATAATAATAATAATAATAATAATAATAATAATAATAATAATAATAATAATAATAATAATAATAATAATAATAATAATAATAATAATAATAATAATAATAATAATAATAATAATAATAAAAGCCTCCTTTAAATAATTTTATCAATAGCTCTTCTTTCACTAAGAATGATAATTTCATATTAAGGATTTATTTACTTGGGGAATTTATTATTTTTTTGTTGTTTTTTGTTGCCATTCATCCCACCTCTGAATCACAATTATATCTCCACCTTTGTTTGGTTCATTTTTACTGCATTCCTTAATCTCTCATTTCTCTATCACCCATTCACTAATTTCTCAACCTCTTGCATTCTAGTTTTATATTTTTCTCCGATGACTTCACAGTGGTTTATAATATTCATTTCATATACGACCAACCAAATTGACCCAATATATTCCTAAAATTTTTATCCTCCGTTAATGTATAGGTTTAATAAACTATTTTAAAAGCCCTTATCCTTCTAATTTATATTTTCTTCCCTCTAGTTGCAGCTGAATAATATAAGAAGTCTTTGTTTGACTTCTTCTTTAATGTTCTCATTAGTGACACCTTGTCAATAATTTGTCATTATCGCATTGTCAGATCATTCTTTCCATCTGAAAGGGTATCTGCTGTCCTCCAGTATTTTCTAATCAGCTGAGCATCTCTTTATATTACTTGCTTTAATTATCATTTTCTTTTCACAATATTCATTCGGTAGGTTTATATAGGTGCAAATTTAATATTAATCTAAATTCCTTTAGGTATATTTTCTCTTTGAATTATCTTTTTAAGTTTCTCTTTCATCTTATTATTTTTTGACTAGTTGGGGACTTTAGCACTCAACATTGTTTATGAGTTCTTAATGGCTTTCCGTCTTTTTCTTTCTTTATTTCTCATTTTTAAGGATTCATTTATCAATAAAATAAATTATTACCTTGTATATAACCTCTCATTTGGTACGACTACCTCCTTGATCTTTAAATATCTATAGTATTAGTATCACAACCATATCTTAATTTAAAACCTTTTGGTATCAGATTTTTTATCTTCTAATGTACTCTTTATCAGCTCATGGTATGATATCTATTACTTATGAGACTCTATCTCAGTATAATTTGATATTTTCCTTATTAACTATTTCTTGGCTGTTCTCTCTGATATTCGCTTCTAAATAATAATAATAATAATAATAATAATAATAATAATAATAATAATAATAATAATAATAATAATAATAATAATAATATAATAAATAATAATAATATAATAATAATAATAATAATAATAATAATAACAATTAATAATAAATAAATAAATTTTTTTAAAATAATAAAATAACTTAAAACAAATAAAATTAGATAATAAAATTTAAATAATTGTAATATTTATAATAAATAAAAAAAATAAATGAATAATTGAAATAATGAAATAATTAACAGTAATAATATTAGTTAATAAAGGATAATAATTATCTAAGAAAATAATCTTATAATAATAATAATCTCATAATTATTAGATCATATATAATAATAATAAATAATAATAATAATATATAATAATAATAAAAATAATAATAATAATAATATAATAATAATTATGATAAATAATAATAATAATAATAATATATATAATACGGAATATCATCCTTGAATATAATCATTTGAAGGAAAGATAATATTTTTCAATGGAATCACTTATTTAGCAAAAAGAAAGGACATTACGTTCCATTGGAGATTTTTTTTTAATAATAGCAAATGAGATTAAGATTATCAAAATAAATGGAAAAAAAAAAAAAAAAAAAAAAAAATTATTCTAAAAAAGAGATATAAATCATGAGTCTGAATTTAAAATTGATTCCAGCTTCTAATTTGTCATTTTTTTGCCCTTTTTTTTTTTTTTAGTCAAAATACAAATTTTTTATTTGTTACTACTTGGAAACAAAGTTAACTAAATGTGCAAATTATTTGAATTACAATTTATTACTGTTAATTAATATTTAGTTGTGAATCCTTTAAACTACTTTCATAATAGCATTCATCGATTACTAAACTTAAACAAAGATTGTTGTTTAGAATTAACACTCGTCAACTATATATATATATATATATATATATATATATATATTTATAATATATATAGATAATATTTCTATTATAGATAAGTAGTAGAATAAAAATAGAAAATATTTCAATATAATAATACTGAAAATATATTTATCTTTATAATACATACATTTAAATATTATATATATATATAATATATATATTATATATACTATATATATATATATATATATATATATTATATATATATTATATTATAAATATATATATTATATATATATATTATATATATATAAGTTAATTTTCTAGCTCTCTTAGCAGAAAAATGATTTATAATTTCCTCTATTTACACTGTGTAGCTATGATTAACATTCATCAAAGCCAGTTCTGCTTGTCTTTCCACCTTTGTATAATTGAGAAAGTTTGTTCTGATTCTTTTTAGGTACATAAATATCTTTCTGGAGTGCACAATGAGAGTATGGTAGATACTAGAATCCGTATCGAACCAAATGTGACAGTATTGATCTAATTTATTTCAAAAAAATTAAAAAATTATAATAAATTTTCGATTGAATCACTTTACAAAAAACATGGTATGGATCTATGGCTCAAGAACATAGACTCTATCTGGTTTAAAAAATCATCAAGAAAACAGGCAGTTTCTTTGTTTCTTTTCACTCAACATTGATTCAGTTCTTCATTAATTAATTAATAGAAAGCAGAACCTGTTTTGCAAATACCAAAAATGCTTGATTTTTTATTCGATGTTTTTGCAAAAATCTATCAAAGCAATCATTATATTTTCAATATGATTAAGAGCAGTTGCTGATTCACCATCCTTTTTACCTTCTAAAAGGCCACCCTTGTTTTTTCCAATTCACCAAAATCAGTTTCCTTTCAGGTCACTCTTTTAACGGCATTCTTTCGAAACCCCAAAAAATATAATTTTAAGTATTTATATCTTTCTTTTTACACTTAATAAACTTATTTTCCTATATCACCCTCTTACCTCCTTTATTTCTCAATTTTACACTTGAAGATGACGTATGATATCGAAAAGAAGCCCTCAATATCCTCAGCTAGTTCTTCTACCTCCGCAGCCATGTTTTAAATTCAAAGCATTGCAAAAAAATTCCAATCAAATTTCCCACCATCTCGGCTACCGTTCATTGATTTTACTTCACCAGTTTAATTTTCATCTATAACCGGCAGATTTTTTACCATTTTCTTTCAAAAACTTTTCTCGGCTCTTTTACCATTACCTCCTCTTAATAATAACCTCATTGCCACCCCAAAAAATTAAAAATAACACCTTATATTTCCTTAAGCAACCATCAAACCCTCACCCCCACATTTTTTTTCACTATTTCACCTCTTTTTCAATTATTGCCCAATTTTGCAAGGATTTTTCGAAGTCGTTCCCACCACACTTCTAAGTTCCAAACATTCATCCTTCCAATCAGTTTACGGGAAAGCAAACATTCCCTATTCATAATTATTTCTTTTGCAAAACAATTCCCCTATATTTCCAACTTTAATTATGTATTATAATATATATATTATATATATATAATAATTAATATATATTTTTTTTTAAATATATAATAAATATTATTTTTATATTATTTATATATTATTAATATTATAATAATTATAATTTATATATAATATATTATTATATATTTATATATAATTATATAAAATAATATATAATTTAATAATTATATATATTATATATATAGATAATATATATAATAATATCTATATTAATATATATTAAATTATTTATTTTATATTTAATATATGATATATATAATAATATAATATTTATATATTTATAATTATTATAATAATATATAATTAACAGTATTATATTAATATTATATTATATATATAATTAATAAACTATTATAATAGTAATTATTATTATTATAATATCATAATATTCTTATATTTATATTATAGATTATATTATATATATATTATATATATATATATATATATATATATAAATATTTAATATATACTATATATAAATTATACATATTATTATATATATATATATTATTATATTATATATATTATTATATAAATTATACTATATATATATATATATAGTAATATATATTATATATATATTTTAATATATTATTTAACAAAGTGTTATAATATATATTATATATATATATTATTATAATACATATTTAATTTTTATATTATAATATTATATATTTTAATTATATAATTATTATAATATTATATATTATATATATATTACCTATATTATATATATTTATTTTAATATTATATAATATTTATTAATATATTATTAGTATATATAATTATTATATTATATAATATTTATTATATTATATTATTATATATATTTATATATTTATATATTATAATATAATATTATAATATATATATATTTATATATATACTAATTATATAATATTATATATAAAGGATTTTTTTAGCTTAAGATCGGGGATTGGTCAAATTTACAAAAACACGATAAAACAAAGAATTCGAGCCAAAAATAAAAAATGGATATAAAAAAAAAGTAAACGAAAAAAAAAAAAATACGCGGAATATTCCGGAGGCCGTTACATGGAAAAAAAAAAGTTAAAGAACGAGGGTCCGTTTATTTCCGTTACTTGGAAAAAAGCCCTAGTTTTCCGTTAGTAACGGAAGTAAACGGAAAAGGTTTTTTTGGCCCCCACCTCTGTTTAATTATATATTATATATATATAAATTATTATATAAATTTATATAATTATATATTATATATTATATATTATATTTATTATATATATAATTAAATTTAATTTAATATCATATATATATATCTATTAATATATATTTATATAATTATAATTAATATATTATTATATGTATACTTATATTTATATATTATTTTTCTATTTTTTGTATCTTGTATCGGCTTTATGAAGGAAGATTTAGCATCGATGTTTAGGCTTTCTTGTTTTTTTTGTAAAAAACTTTTACCGGAAAAAATCCGGTCTAAAACACTAAAAAACGTTAAAGGAATTTTTCCCTTTATTTTGTAAGTTGTATTTCCGTGGGCTTGGCCGATTTAAAAGGGCCACGGTTTCTATACGAAAAAAATGTAATAACAAAAAAACCCCAAGGAAGGCGGTAGGCTTGTATTATTATTTTCAACATACTTTTTTCATCATTAATTAAAAAAATCAAGTCTTTAAAATTCTTTATTTCTTTTCCAAATGGGGTTTTAAATCCAATTCAACAAAATTAGTTTGAATCCATGTATTTGTAATGGAAAAAAATCATTTTGTTATTTATTTTTTATTCTGGGGGTTATGTTCCAAAAAATACCACATTGTTCCTATTCAACAAAAAAAACAAGTTTTATTTCCAAAATTTGATTTATAAAACAAAAAAGTTTTAAAAAACCTTAGTGCACGAAATCGCGGGGGTCTCGATATTTATTTTTGGAATTTTCCACTGAACTTATTTTCCTGGACCAAATTCGCAAAAATTTTCCCTGGGAAAAACCAGTAGTGTTCGTTTATTTGTTGGGAGTTTAATTAAAAAATATCTATTAATACTTCATTAATTGCAGCCTTTAGTCTTTACTTTTGTTTCATACATTTTTTAAAAATTTATTGGGAAAATTTCTTTTAAAAAATTGGTTTTCATTTTTTATCTGATTTGAATTTAAATTTTTTTTTTTTTTTTTTAGTATCGTTTATACTTTCCCCATAGGCCGTAAGGACAGATATTAGAGACTTTTTCCCAAAAAAGGTAAGCAGTTTTTATTATTACAAAAAAGAAATAAATTTTTAAAGTTAACCAATTAATTTTAGGGCCTAGCTGAATAAAACGTCCACTTTGTTGATCACAAAAAAAGGTTCTAAATGGGAGCACTTTAGGTTCTTTATATCTTTTTTTCAAGGCATCTTAATTTGATTTATTTATAGGCGTATATTCTTCTTTGTGTCAAAAGGCTTTCAGTTTTAAACAAATTTCTTTTCTACTGCTCTTAAGTATAGGATCGTATGGGATTAAAAATTTCTTTTTATCAACCTTTTTTATTTTCTTTCTTTTTGGTCATCCTCCGAAAACAATATTTTGGAAAGATTGTTCTTCATATCTTTTTCCTATGGGGCAGTCTCTTTACATTTTGTTTTTTCAACAATTATTGGGTTAGATAGGAACTTGGTATGGAATTATTACTTTTCAATGAGATTCTATTAATTTAGCATTTTGTGCAACTTGTTTTCTTATGAAATCAGCTATGTATTTTTTTTTTCCCAGGATTTATCTTATACTAAATTTTGCTTTTTATTTTTTACAGGAAAAAAACCTCTTCCACCTGGGGGTCTCATTTCCCTTGTAAGTTTTCATTCATCATGTTTCCTAAATTTTTAATAATTTGGCCCACATTTTTCCGCATACATATTTTGCGAAATGAAACGTGGAAAGAAAAAAATTCAATTTTCCCAAACTTTAGGCTAATAGAAGGACAGTCACCATCCAAAAATAATTTTTGATTTTAATTACCAGAGGTTAGAATTTGAAGGAGCTTTCCCAAACTGCCAATAGTAGAGTTGCATTGTTTGCTTTTTGGGGCTTTATTCAGCAAACAGAAATTTCTTGTTATTTCGGGACTATTGGTGTACAAATGCCTTAGCTAATAAAAGGCAATTTCTTTGTTTCCCTTGTTTTTCTTGGGGCTATCTGGAAAATATAAATTATTTTACTAGGAACCAATGATGAGGGGGGAATCCCTTGGAACGGGCTTGTAACTTTCAGAGGGACATCTTTTCTAAATAATCATTTTCTGTTACAAATATTGTTGGTATTAACTTTCTCATCAAAGTTTGGAATTTTTAATTTAAGTTACCAGAAAAGTGCCTTCTTTTTGAAAGAAGTTTATTTTGTTTTGAAAATCCCAAAGATTTTTCCAAAACCAAAAGCAAATAATTCAAATTTGTTTTTCCTTTTATTATCGATAAAATCTTTAATTACAAAAATTCTTTTATACTTATGGTTCCCATTATCCTCCACTAAAAGGGAAAATTCTTTCCATTTTAATTATTTAGTATTTGTTTAAATTTTAAATCTGTGAACAGGAATGGCCCAAGTGGGTCTGACGTTTGGAACTTTCGTTAAAATGATTCACGTTCTAAGGAAAAGGCATTTTTTAAAAAAAAAAAAGGGGGTGGCCAGTTTGCATTCTCGGGGAAAAAATTAAATTTCTTTTGGTTTGGGATAAACGGGGGAAAAAACAATTTTTGTTAATATTTTGGGTTTTTGGTTGTTGAGAGATTTTCGGGCTGTCCAACTGGCACCAAAAAATTCCAAAAATTCCAAATCCTCCAACCCAAAAAAAAAAAAAATAAAAAAAAAAAAAAAAAAAAAACTTTCAAAAATATATAAAATTCCTAAAGGAGAAAAAAATAAAGATATATAAAACAAACAGATAAGTTCTTATAGGTTCATTTAGTTTCTAAAAAAAACCAACATTTTCCATTATTAACCCCAATCACCTTTCAATCAGGAAGGAGGGAATTGAAACTTTGGGTTAAACAAAAACTCCTTTTACGGAGCAGAATAGGAGGGATAAGAAAATTTAGTAGAGTAATAGTTGGAAAAAAAAATAAACTAAAAAAAAATGGGGAAAGAAAAACAGGATTAACAGGTACAAGTAATGAGGATTGTCGTTCCCTACGCCCATTACCTTTTTTTTCAATTTCACTTAATCCAAAATTACATCTAAGTTAACTAAAATAAAATTAAAAGGGATAAGGGAAAATATTATTTTCAAATATGGACCCCTTTCTACATAGATTCAGTGGTATTATTCTGCCTTGAAATTTGGTAACGTTCTGACCGGCTTTGGGGAATTTTTTCCTGGCTTTGGGGAATACTTCTTTAAAACCGCTTACCCTTGACCTTCCCTGGAATGATTTTTTTGCCCGGACATTTATTTTCCAGGAAAAGTGTGAAAACCCTGGAAATAAAAACCAGGGGAAAATTATACTAAAATGAATAAAATAAAAAAATTTTAAATAACAATAACTAAATATAATAATAA
Source organism: Trachelipus rathkii (assembly GCA_015478945.1). Lineage (NCBI taxonomy): Eukaryota > Metazoa > Arthropoda > Malacostraca > Isopoda > Trachelipodidae > Trachelipus > Trachelipus rathkii. Next base: position 47,220 of record JABUQX010024295.1, read on the forward strand.
TAATAAGCAAGAGAAGATGTGTATATGCTGTGGAAGCCAATTCTCATCGAAGGCGTTATTGAAGTCAAACACCATAATTGGGAAATTTGAATCCAAGTAAGAATTTTAGACGCCCTTGGAATTTACAATATGGATAGAAAGGAAAAAATAAATTACTTAAGTTTTTCATTTTATTCAAAAATAATAATCCCGTTTTAATTACTGTTGACAATATTATGATCATCTATTTGCTTAAAAAAAACTAAAGAAATTAGTCCCATGTTAAGTATTAGTGGACTTAAAATAACCTTTAGTCTTGGTAAAAGTCCAGAACCCACCATGGAGCATGAACTTTAAAATCTGTATTTGCTATCTCCTTTTAAATCATAAAAATTTTGGGCCAGGTCTATAAGGTTCCCGCATACCCAAGCTGTATTCATTTGGTTTCTAGATTGGAAACTTCTTCCCATGTTAAGTCAATTTCATCCTTTCTTTCCTTAAATTTTCTTAGCTTTTAGGGGGCATATCTACACGCAAGGTTTGATAAGACTTTGTTTAAAAGATATTTCTGAATCTTCTTGTTTGGCCTTAAAACTATCTTTGCCATATGATGTTCCTTAAAAAAAAAACATTCCGGTTTAGTGCTTCCGGGGCTTTCCTTTTTAACCCAATTAGGGGACCCCTTTTTCCCACATGATCTTCCACTTTCAGGATTAGGAAAAAATATCTTAAAAAAACAAAAAAAAAAATTTACCTCACAATGGCTATTTATATATTCCTTTTAATTAAATACCAAAAACAAAACTCCAAAATTTTGGAGTCAGGTTTTCTTTAAAATTAAAAGGTTCTGAGTACAACAAATTTGAAGGAGTCCACCTCAACTCGTTTACCAAAAAACTATAAAATTTTGTTACAACAACGGTTTCGGTTATGTTTTACGTCAAACTTCTTAAAACTTTAAAAATAAAGTACGAGGTCCTTTCAACAGGTCATGGCATTTTCCTTTCACGAAATACTTAAAAATCTTCCCAAAAACTTCTTCAACCAGAGAATTTAAAGATTTTGTCAAGAGGAGTGCGACCTAATGACCTCCAATAAGGGGAACGTATATATCTTTCAAAAAAATTCTTCTATTCTTTTCAAAATTTGGTTTTTCTAATTGGGTGAAGAGAACTTTTAAAAAAATAAAATTTGAGATATTCTTTTTTTTTATATAAAACCACTTAAACCTACCACTTTAAAATATCTCATAAAAGGACTTCCTCTTGGGCCCCCCTCTGGTTGCCTGTATTATTGCCTGACATTTCGTACAAAAAACGAAAAACACAATTTCTTTGCTGGAGGTTTTATTTTGTTTTGCAAAACAGTTGAAAATTCAGCTGTTTTGTATGATGGGGCTTTCGGTTCCGATTTTGGGATAAACAGGGAAATTAAAAACTTAATAAACCCAATAGTTTATATTATACCAAAAAAAATTGAATCAACATTATGATGGAGATTTATATCATTGGAAGGAAATTAAGATTTTAAAAAAAAGCTGATTTTTATTTTTTGATATTTTTGAAAAAATTATTCAATAATGGTTTAATAGCAACGGCCCTACCACGGCCGTCATTTTTTTGGGTTTACACATTTTCTTGCAACTGGTGATTTTAAAATTCCTCAAATTCCACCAGGGGAAAATAGCAATACAGGGTGTTTTAAAGTAAAAAATTCTTACGGGTTTGTAAAGGGCATTTTTACGATTTTAGATCGGTTTTAAAAACAAAAACGAACGCATAAAAAACCCGAGGCATTTTCTACGTTTTCGTTAAGGCCAACCAAATTAGGAAAACGTAAAACGGCCTATATTAAAAAAAACATTTACAGTAGGGGGTCAAAAAGGGATAGATTTAAGGGGGAAATAACTTATCAAGGGACAAATTGCGGATATAATATATATTATTTATAATAAATATATTATTATATATATAATAATCATTTATATATAATTAATAATTATATATATAATATATATATTATTATAAAATATATAATATATAAATTATAATTATAATAATTATTATATATATAACTAATATATATATTTTATATTTTATATATATTATATATATATAATATAAATTTTATATTTTAATTATTAATTTATATATATAATATAATATCTTAATAAAAATTATAATTTATAATATATATTAAATAATATATATAATTATTTTTATATAATAATAAATATTATAGATAGTTATTATTATATTTAAATATAATATATTATTTTAAAATTAATGCAAATTTAAAAATTGGTTCGAAATTTGGAAAAAACTTTTTAATTTCCAGGAAAGGGTGAGCTTACCCTTCTTCTTTCGGAAAATTCATTTCCCGAGTATTGAAAAGAAAATTTTTAACATTCTCTTTTCGTTTTCTCGATGTCCAAATTGTGCTTGAAAACCTTACCGTATCAAAAATTTCTAAGACTTTTCGTGATGTGTTGATAAAGCTCCCAAAACCTTTCAAACTATACCCCCAAACAACCACCCTTTCAGCAAATGCGGGGACTTGAGTTTAACGGTTCCAAAAAATTATATAATATATATTAAATATATATTAATAAATTAATTATATTTATATAATATAATAATTTTATTATATATACTATTATATATATATAAAATATATTATAATATTATAAATTACAATATTAATAATATATTATAATATTAAATATTCGAAATGCAATTTAAAGGCGCAAAATGTGTGGTATCAGGTAAAAGGTAATCCTTGCAAAAAAATTTTTGCTAGATTACCAGAAGATACCTGATTAACTCCACAGTTACTCAGCAAAATTTCTCGTATTTAACGATTTTTACCCATAACCGGAATACCTCAAAAATCGACCAAAAGGATACCACTGATACCTCACGATTATCGATTTACATGAGTAATCCGAGTTTGCAAATTCAATAATTATTAATATATAATATATATTTTTATAATTATATATATATTACATAATATTAATATTATATATATATTAATAATACAATATATATAATAATACTATTTATATATATATATATATAATAATTTAACATTATTATAATAATTATATATACTATATTATATATAAAATAATTTTGATTTTGCAATTTATTACTTTTACTGTTCATTTACCATAGGGCAATTTTAACCATGGCTTACTATTTTCAAAACTAGTATATTACTTTTGTGTGAAATTTTTTCTATTTTCTTACTTTGGTTTGAACGCACTTTACTTACTTTTAAAACTACCTCTTTATATCTATCTACTTAATTAAATAATAAAATATTTAATTTAATTAATTTTAAATAATTAATAATTTTAATTTTTAATTAAATTAAATTGTTATTTTAATTGTTAAAAAAAACTTAATAAATAAAAATAATTATTGATAATAAAAATAAGGCAAAGAGAATTGGTGATAAGATGTAAAAAAAAAAAATATTTACCAAATTTAATTTTATCCCAGGGAAAATTTGTTTCTTCAATATTTTATAAATTATTGTCTTATTGGAAACTTGGCAGTCATTTCCTGCTGCTACGATTTTCGTTTCCATTAGATTTTTTTTTTTTTTTTATTTTTTTATTTTTTGTTTTTACCTTTTTAAGTAACAGGAAAAAAAGAAAAATAAAAAAGGTTTATTTTTTTAAGTCAAGTTAGAATTTTTATGAGGATTGGGGATTCATTAATACGGGCGTTTTCTTTTGAATACGTCTCAAAAAGTTGAAAAAACTTTAATAAATTTATCATTTTCCGATGAATTATACGTGATGTGGTCATTTTTAATTACCAAGTTTTGAGCAATTTTCACATTGAAAGCATTTTATAACAAAGTTTATTGGCCACTAAAAATTTGTTAATAATTAGACTTTAAAATATATTTTATATAATTAAATTTTAATTTTAATATAGTAATTCATGTATAATCTCAATTGTTTTTTATTATATTATTATATTCATAATATATAATTTATATAATTATTTTGATATAATATTAATATATATAATTATAAAATATATATAAATATAAACTATATAAATTATTAAAATTAATATTATTTATAGAATTATAATTTATATAATAATTATATTAATATATATATATGTGAGGATATTATTGATTGAGTTTCTTTTTGTTGTTATATATATATCGCTTTCAATTATATCATTTAGTAATAGAGAAAATATAATTATATATATATAAATAATATATTAATATTATATATATAATAATATACTATAATATATATATATATATTATATATATATTATATATATTATATCATATATATTATATATTAATATTATATATGTATGTATTCTCGATTATATACCTATATATATACTATATATATTAAATATTATATTATATTAAATCTATATATAATATATATATATATATATATATTATATAATATATATTTATATTATATATATATATATAATATATATATATATTATATTATATAATTACTATTAATATAGTATATATATTATATATATTATTATATATATATATATCTTATATAATATATATATTATATTAATTAATTTATAATATATATTTATTATATTATAATATTATATATATATATATATATATATTAATATTATATATATATTTATATATATATAATATATATATAAAATATATATATATAATATATGTATAATAGTATATATTTATATATATATATATATATATATATATAATATAATATATATATATATATATATGATATTATTATAATATCAGATAAATACCTATATATTATATATATATATAATTTATATATGATATATATATATTATATATATTATTAATATTATAAGATATAATATATATATATAATATATATAATATATAATTACTTATTATAGTATATTATTAAGTATATAATTATATATATATACCTATAGGTATATATATTATATACTATATTATACTTAATACTATATTATATAATATATACCTACACGACATTTGATGAATCGTGGACATTACCAAATTAACATATAGTATTCCATATGAATCATGTCCTAATGAGCTTGACCTTACACTCAGACTCACACCACACACCAATATCAGCACACCACACACGACACACAACACGGCTATTTATATATATAGTATATAATATATATAATATATATACTATATAATATATTAATTAATATATATATATATACTTATATAATATATATATAATATTATATATATATATACTATATCATTAAACATTAATGCAATAATAATAAATTGT
>JABUQX010024295.1:62500-65000 GCA_015478945.1 Trachelipus rathkii
ATATATATATATTTTTATATATATATATATATATATATATATAATATAATATATATATATATATATATATATATATATATGTAATCTATATATATAACAAATATATATATACAAAAAATAATATAAAAACAGATAATTATATATTAGGATCGCAGCAGATGTAATATTTTTTTGCGGATGCGGATGTTTGATTTTAACATCTGCGGATGCGGATGCGGATGCGGATGTTTTGATATATATATTTATATATATATATATATATAATATAATATATAATAAGTATTATATAATATATATATATATATAATCTATGTTTACACAAATTATATATTATATATATATATATATATATATATATAAGGATAAATATTCAGATGAGACTTCTGAAGTAATACCAGGAAAAGTTTAGCTGAAGAGAGGTTTAAAGACTGGAGATTTTCCTCTACACATCATTGGAAATACTAGACTTCAATAAAGAAATTGAAATAAAACAACTCTCAGGAACTGCATAATTTATTGGTAAAGAAAAAACAGGGAATGTCTATACTATTAAATTTAAGCAACCATATATATGAGCATTATAGATGTGTTATCACCAGCCTAATGTAGCTTTTGTATAAAGCAGTGATTTTCAAATTTATTCAAACCGCGACCCCTTACGAGTGGAAAAAATCTCGCGAACCCCCGTCCTCGTATTACATCAGCGATTGTCGAATTGGAATGACCCCCATTTACACTTACTGAATAATAATTTTGAAAGTAAGTAAAATATGTATAAAACGCACGCGATGCTTGAGAGACCAGCCAGCGAGAGTGTATAGTGGTAGTGTGCTTTTTCGCGCTCGAAGTGGATACATTTCTAGTTTCCACTTAATTTCCTGAAATCTCATCAAATATATAAATTTCTCAAAAGATAATATAAAAACGGAAAGAGATAATTTCGGAAACAAGATTCCTTATGCTACGTATGTAGAGGTGTGTGAATGGTATTAAGCTCTTGCTTTGGGATAGTTTATATATAGGCATTTGCTTCGTATGTACTTAAATGATGCATTGGTTATTAAAATCATGAGAAGTTCCTAAAAAATGGGAATCATAATTTTTAGAAATTGTAAAACGTATTTCCATCTACAAACTGAAAAGCAGGAATAAGTAAGAAAAATTCTTTTTAGGTTGATAACATTATGATACCAAGTTTAGTAATTTATTATACTATATTATATATATATATTATATATATATATATATATATAGTATATATATATATATATATTAATATAGTAGTATATATAATATATATATATTAGTAGATGGGACGATTATGAAATTTTGACGATGACGATGCCGATGACGATGACGATGACGGATTGACGATTATTTTAAAAAATATATTTAAATATTTTTTTATTCTCTCTCTCTCTTCTCTCTCTCTCTCTCCTCTCTCTCTCCTTTCTCATTAAATATATATATATAATATATATAGTATATATATTATATATATATATTATAAAATAATATATATATATATAATATATAAATATATATATATACCAGGGCGGGGTCAGAGGTTCAACCCCTCCGAAAAATATTTAAGCGATAAAAAATTTATTTGGATTCGCTTAAGTCTTTTAAATAATAATAATTAATAATAATGATAATAATAATAATAATTTAATAAAGATAATAATAATTTAATTAATAATAAAAACAATAAAAAAAAATAATAAAATATTAAGTAATAAAAAATAAAATAATAATACATAAAATAATAAATAATAATTAATAATAATGAATAATAATAAATAATAAATTATAATAATAATTAATAATAATCAAAATAAATAATAATAATAATAATAATAATAATATAATTACTTTATTCCGTCACTAAATAATAACATTAGTTATTGCTACATAATAAGAATTAACCACATAGAATATATAAATGAGAAAAGGGCTACTAGGGGACGTTTTCGTCCATTTTCCCAATAATTATAATAATAATAATAATAATAATAAAAATTAAATAATAATAATAATAATTAATAATAATTAATAATATATAAAATAAAAATATAATAATAATAATAAATAAAATAAATTAATAATTTAATAAAAAAATAATAATAAATAATATATTATAATAATAATATTGATGTATAATAATAATAATAATAATTAATTAAATAATAATAATAATAATTAATAAGATAATAATAATAATAATAATAATAATAATAATAATAATAATTAATAATAATAATTAATTAATGATAATAATAATTAATTAGTTAATTATTATGAATATGAAAAAGTATTTATTAATGGAAAATGAGGAGAAATGTTTGGTGTCCCGCAACGATCTTAGGTTCAAAGTGGCTGTTTCCCCTATATATGGTGTAAAAATATTTAACCAGGGACGTAAATGTAAGGTTTCCAAAGTTGTGCAGATGATAGGCAAATTGGCTACCTCAGTGAATAAGGATGGATATATAAATAT
>JABUQX010024295.1:70000-77065 GCA_015478945.1 Trachelipus rathkii
CCACCGCCCAGCAACGAGCACCAGCACCATACCGCTAAGCAGCCGCACCGCAATTCCGCCACCGCGCACCTCACTAAGTAACGGCTCTAGAGTATGCTACCATTGGTATCTCCTCAAACTTGACACCCCCATTGGGGGTGACGTAACCTCGTCGTAGACGCGAGGGTTACGTGGCCGTGCACTCCCAAGGTGGGGGTGGAGGTGGCTATCCCCCAAACCTTGAGTTATTGAAGCGTAGAGGCTGAGAACTTGGTATACACCCTTTCATATAAGTACCCACCATCATATAGGGAGGTAAATAAGCCGTACACCACAAAGGGGGGGGGTCTCCAGCCCCCAAAACCTGAAATGATCGTAGAAGGGTTTAAAATTTGGAGATAGAATAGAGGAGGAATGAGTAAGAGACAGCGGATCCGGATTCAGATCCGGCTTCGACTTCGACTTCGGCTCCGGGCGTGCGTTGAGTTAGTAAGATGATTTGTATAATAATACAATATTGGTATCAAAATATATGTTTATAAGGTCATAGATTTCGAATATGATGGTTTGAAGACCCCTGCGAGAAGAGTTCCGACAGCTGGCCCCGGTCTGACGTGTGCGCCCGCAGGCGCAATCCGGCGCGAAACCGGCGCGCGCGCGCCCGCAGGCGCGAATCCGGCGCGAAACCACGCTGGCAGAACGCAACACGTGTTCAAAGTTTTCTCTTAATTAAATTTATAATTTTTTTTAAGCTTTTACAACTTAATTTTGTTTTCAACTTAATTTTTTTCAAAAATTTATTATTTTTTATTTATTTTTTTAATTTATTTTTGTTTTTACTAAAATCTTTTATTCTTTCATGTTTAATAAACGTAAAAATTTACCGTTTTTACATACCCTAAATCAGTAAATCAGTAAATCAGTAAATCAAACCACCATCCAACCACCCTTCTGTCCACCCGTGATATATTGATCTATTGATCTATTGATCTATTGATCTATTGATCTATTGATTCAAGTCGTATTTTTACTAAAATTGTTATGTTTTACATACCCTAAATCAGTAAATCAGTTAATCAAACATGCGCCTCCCTAAACACCTTCCGTACCCATCCATGAACTATAAGATTATTGATCTATTGTGATCTAGTGATCTCACCTATTGATCTATTGATTCAAGTCATATTTTTTACTAAAATTGTTATGTTTTACATACCCTAAATCAGTAAATCAGTAAATCAGTAAATCAAACTGCCCTCCCTAACACCCTCCTACCCATCCATGATCTATTGATCTATTGATCTATTGATCTATTGATTCAAGTCATATTTTTACTTAAAATTTTATGGTTTTACATACCCTAAATCAGTAAATCAGTAAATCAAACTGCCCTCCCTAACACCCTCCTACCCATCTATGATCTATTGATCTATTGATCTATTGATCCATTGATTCAAGTCATATTTTTCTTTAGTATAAATAAGTTCTTTGGATAAAAGTAGGAAAAGAAAACAAGTTTTTATTTTAAAGCGTTTATAACATAAGTGCAAACCTTCTCTTATTCATTAGTGTTCAGGTGTCAACCTAGGATGGACGTTGGTAAATTTATGTTCCGTGCTCCAGCTACGTGTCTTGTGTCTGGTCCTACAGGCTGCGGGAAAACTTTTCTGTTATTAAATATTTTAAAAGAGGTTGAGATCTTCGAACAGCAACCTGTTAAAATCATATGGTGCTACAGTGTTTACCAAGAAAAGTTTAGTGATTACAAAGATGTAATTCAATTTCACGAAGGTTTATATGATATAAAAGCTCTTCAATGTTTACCAGGTCATAAAATTATAATCCTTGATGATTTGATGCATAAATTGAATGAGGATATAGCTGAAACTTTCACAGTTTACTCACATCATTTAAACATCACAGTATTTTTTATAACGCAGAATATCTTTCATCAGAATAAGTATATGCGTGATGTGTCTTTAAACACACAGTATTTAATCTTGTTCGGGCAAAGAAGGGATATGAGTCAGGTCAATGTTGTAGCTACCCAAATGTTCCCTACTCAACGTAAAGAGTTCCTAAAAGTATATAAAGAAGTTACATCTATACCTCACGGTTATTTACTCTGTGAGCTTCATCCTAAGAACACGCATAGAGTGTTACTGCGTACAAATATCTTACCTAACGAGATTGAGACAGTATACATACCTGAATAATGAGTACTCTAGTAGCAGATTATTTACCTCTTATGAGAAAATTTAAAAACCTGAAACCTTCTGAAAAACGTAAACTGATCTGTGAAGATGAAAAATTCATACAATGTATAGCGGAAGTATGCCTAAATCTTATAAAAGGAAATGTTCCTTTAAACAGACTGTAATGCAGTAATACACGTAATACATAACTTTGCCTCATTTATGCATGGTAAAGCAATGGCAGCATTGTCAGTGTTATTTCACTTTCATTTTCTATGTTTACGGTGTATCATTGCAATGGCTCATCAGAAGAATAATTGTAAATATGTTTATAATTCATGCGTAAACGACAGCCAATAAAAACTTAGTTTTCGGAACTTAACTTTTGAAACGTGAGTTTTGATTGGTCGTCGCTTGCAAGTCTGTAGTAATAATAATAATATTATTATTAGTATTATTATTGTTATTATTATTATTATTATTATTATTATTATTATTATTATTATTATTATTATTATTATTATTATTATTATTATTATTATTATTATTATTATTATTTTAATGTTATAAGGTAACTGCGCATTATATGTAAATGTGTATGGAATTATATTTAATTTTATATAGTGTGGAGCGCACAATGTATAAATTTGTTTGATTTTCATGTTTCGGTTTTAGAAGAAAATTGAGTTTTCTCGCGAACAGAGTTCGGTTGTAAAGAAATACCAATTTTCGTTCCTGCTGGAAGTGTAATATATATTTGCTTTACTAAAATAACTAATAAATGGATACATCATTTTATTTATTATTTTAAGGATTATGATTGGATGGCTAAGCGTAAACTCATTGACGAAAATTTATATAAATAAGAAATTTATGAATATTTTATATCTTTTGCTTTTATCTTTCGTCCATCAAAGTGCTTACAGTTGGTACGCGCTTGTGCTCTGTCTGATCGATGATTATTTATTTTAGTGTGCATAGTCTTGTAATCGTGGAAGTGTTTTATTTTGTATTTTATTAATAATCAATTGTGTTAATATTTTAAAATGCAAAAAGGTGTTGTAATTTTCAATGTGGAAATCTTGTGGCTTAGTTTCTTGTAAAGCCAGTAATGTTTTAAGTTATGTGTTAAATGTAAGTTTGTTTATTCGTGTAAGAATAATTTTTGCTTTACCGTTATATGAGTGTCGTCTGTTGATCACAGTTTGCTAATGCATAATATCTGCGTTGTTGCCATATGTCACTAGCAGGTAAGAGTACTTATTATTGATGTGTATTATGTTTGTAACATGGTAAAGATTCTTTTGTGGTATTAAACCTAAAGTATTTAACAATCAAAGTTGCAGTATTTTATATATGAAAAGTTCTTAAAATCATATTGTATTTATTTGAAAGTAATATTTGTTTAATTACTAGTTGGCAACTCTTTTGCTTTAAGACAACAGCTGATCCTGTCCAGCTGTAATTGCATTCATTTGTTCACACAGAAAAATCGACATACTCAATAGTTGTCTAAATCTTTTAATTTTCAAGTTAATAGTTTAAATCGTTTGTAAAGTCAGTTTGTCTATATATTATTTTCTTGATATACTTTACTCGTTCATATATATCATTGAACATATGTCTGTATGTATATTATATATATATATATATAAATGTATGGGCAAAGATTTATATGAATATTTTGGTAAAGTACTTATGTTGATATTTCATTTATTTTTTTTAACATAATATTTAATTATTATATATATATATAATTATATAATATATATATAATATATATATATATATTATATATATATAATAATAATATATATATATATAATATAATATATATATATATATATATATATACTGGATAGTTAGTTGTTTGCGATATTATATATGCGTGTGCGTGATATATGCAGATATCTAAAAAGATATCTGTGTCTATATATATTCATGGAATATAAAACTGTAGTTGTTTGTTAAAGTAATATATATATATATATATATATATATATAAATTATTATTATAATATATATATATATATATATTATAGTATATATATATATATATAAATATATATATATATATATATATATAATATATAAAATTGGTATTTCTTAGTACTGAAGGTTCTATAGTTGCGGTGCGTATATATGCAGATATCTAACGATATCTGGCTATATATTCATGGAAGTATAAAACCTAATTTGTAAGATCAGTACGTTATTCATTTTTTTTTTATTAAAATACTTCTAAAATTTTCCCAGTGGTTTCCTTCAATATTTCCAAACGTGTTTCTCTTTCATTTATTTAAGCATTCAATTAGCTATTGATTCAAGTCTTAAAAGGCTTTGGTTTAGTGGTCTAGAGATTGATCACAAATTGAGTTCATTCATTGATAAGAAAAGTACTATCTGAATTGTTTCATATAAGATAAAAGAACTCGGTCAAACCGTTATTACACTTGAAGAGTCTTCAACGAGAGATAAGTAGGTGAGTTTAAGAATAGCTTTGTTCTGCAACAGTGCACAGGCCGGTAGCCCACTTAATAGAAGACTTGGATACTGTTATGATATAGGTTTGAGAATATAATTGGTGTTAGATGATTGGACTGTCACGGGGGCCTGGCCATTGGGATTTGTTTTACAGCTCGAAGAGTAAGTTTATGGCAAATAATTTATGATCTTTTATCCAATCACCCTACACAGACCTCAGAAGGTAATGCCTGTAACAGGGATCTTAGTTATAGATGAGTATAAGTTACATTCTGATCCAAGATTGCCGTATGCAATTGGTTTTGGCGTGCCCGGAAACTTAATAACATTTCACTAGATACTTCTTACACTTGAATTGCTCCGTAGTAGACGTTATTATGTGTTATATCATTGAATATTTGAACTCAAAGTTGTGCAGTCGTTTGTTGAAACCTGTATCAGAACTAATGTTCTAGTGTTGCAACTTATACTCCGGTCGTTGATATATGATATAAGTTGATATTATATATTTTTTTTAACTGTCAATATAGTCACTTTGATTATTTGTCTTATTGAAGTTAAACGTATTTAATTTTTCTGTGCGTATTGGTGGGATAACAAACTGTTATTCCAACAATAAATAACGTTTGGAAATAAAGAAACACTGGTATAATTTTGGTTATTTTTTTTTTTTATGCTCTTATAAATATATTATATATATATATATATATATATATAAAAAATATATATATATATTTATTAACATTGTTAGATAGCATTAAAAGTTGCAAGTTTTGAGCGGAGCGAAATAGTGGTTTCCGGAATTCACAATTTTTCCTCTGGTTGGAGTTCTGTAGGGAAAACACAAGAACAGCGTAAAATTTGTTAAATTTTATTGCAGATTGTGTAAACTAGTATATATATATATATATATAGATATATATATATATATACATTAGTAATTTTGCGATTAGAAGTTTGTTTTTATGCGTTATCAATTGGTAACAAGTTTGTAAAATTTGGAAGAAAACGGGATTGTGATTTGTGCGCTGAAAGTGACTTTGTTATTAAACGATATATTTTGTAATTTGCTTCGCTTACAACAAGTACAACTATGGCTACATCTGATGCTGCGCTTATGGAGTTGTGGAAGTCGGGAGGTTTAGGTGTGAAGGAAATCACTGCCTTACTAAAAGATAGAACAGCCGCTGATTTAGAAGAGAAAAAGATAGCCGCTGCGTTGGAGGAGAAGAAGGTTGCGGCAGCTTTAGAGGAGAAGAAGTTAGCGCTTGAGGCAGAAGAGCGAAGGGAGAAAGCTAAGCTTGAAGATGAAAGGGAGAAAGCTAAGCTTGAAGCTGAAGCGGGAGTAGAGAAAGCCAAGATTGAAGCTGAAGCTCAGAGAGTTAAGCTAGAGGCAGAAGAAAGAATGCTTCAGATGAAGCTGGATGCTGAGGAAAAGCAACGTCAGCATGACGCAGTGACAGCATCTCAGAGTGCTCAGAGTAGTCCTAGTACTTCCTATGCTAGTAAGTATCCAAAACTGAAACTTCCTTTTTTCGACGAGAAGAAAAATGATATTGAAGATCTTTTAATGTTTGAGAAACAAGCGGAGGCGAATGATATCCCTGTAGAAAAGCGAGCGACAATATTGGGTGGTTTTCTAACAAGCAAAGCTGTCAGTGTCTATAATAAGATGACTGTTGAAGAATTAAAGAGCTACGATGGTTTGAAAAGTGCTTTATTGGAGAGGTACGGGCTCACGGAAAATGGGTACTGTACAAAGTATAAAACTATAACTCCGACGGAAGATGATAATCCGAGAGTTTATCTACAGAGAATTATAGAAGCTCTGAATAAGTGGTTAACAGCAGCGAATGTAGCACTGACACCTGATGATATTATTGAATTTTTCTCGGTGGACAAGTATTTGAATACGGTTCCAAAAGAACTCGCAACCTACTTAAGGGAGTCGAAAAAGAAAGCACCAGAGGAGATAATAACTTGTTCTGAAGGATACATGGAAGCGCATCGTTTGAGATTCACAGCAAATAGTCACGCACGAAATCACAGTCACGTTGAAAAGGGCACACAGAATAATAATAATAATAATTATAGATCTAAAGGCAATGGTTACTCCACAAGCGGTAATCAGAAAAGTAGCAATCAACAAGCACCGCGAGCGACTAATTATGAAAGCAGGATCAGAAGTAGGAGTGGCGACAGACAGAACCATCGTCGCAGTAACAGTGAGCCGAGAGAAGCGCCCACGTGTTTTAAGTGTCAAAGGAGAGGGCATCTCGCAAGGGATTGTCGAGCCCCTCCGTATTTCAGCTGTAGTGGTATAGGACAAAATGTTTCCAGTAAACAAGAGGGCGACGAAAAGAACGACGCAGCATTTGGTTTCGCAGTAGACGAAGGAACCCCGTGT
>JABUQX010024296.1:0-27500 GCA_015478945.1 Trachelipus rathkii
CCAATAAGTCCGGTACATCATTAGAAGACAATCAAAATGGACAGCCAGAATACCAGCCGCCTTTTTGGTCCCACGATGCAAACATGTACAATGTATGGGCGCTATATGGATACATGTTGTATGCAATACGAATCCGTCGTATGGTTTCCTTTGATATTCTCAGACTGATCTAGCCTGCGTATGAGGACGTTGGATTTCATGGGTGTATAACAGAACGTCCAGTTTCGACGTCGAATGTACGGACACGCCCCCCGTCCTGATGAGGGGGCTGAACTATCGACCCTGTACCTTGGAATCGGCTGTAAACTCTATGGAATGCCATGTGGTTCGGCGGTCGTCGATGTGGATAACGTTGTCCATATTCTGCAGCAGCTCTGCGAGCATTCATGTTTTGCGTAATGTACACCTACATGTCACGCTTTTCGTTCTGCGTATACTGGTCACGTGGCATGTTCAAAATGTAATGGCTCTGACTAAACAAACGACTCTGAAGTTATACGTTTCACTACACTTTATTACGCATATTTGTAGTTATGACATAATCTCCATATGATAGCTGTTAGTTGGTTGTACACATTCAAATGGCCGTATTTTTTAGGCTACATAGTACATATCAATGTAATCTAAAAGGGTAAGCATAGGTATTTTTATTTAATTCCTTTGTTAGCTGTATCGATATTTTTTAATACTATTGGATATGCCTATTGTAATTAACCTAATTATTTCATATTTGATAGGTTTGGCTTTTTGTAGGCCATGATGTCTTACGGATGACGTCTAGTGTTTATTGGGTATACATTGCGTGGAAAGAACACGTATCAAATAGTCGAGAGGAAGAGCCCACCTCATTTTTTTATGTGGCATTTCAGCAAAAGCATAAAAAATAATCCATCCAATTCGACATTCGCATGTTTGTGCGCGTTTTTCGTATTGCGCGTGCGCAGACACCAACGTAACATATGCCATCCTCCTTAATGATTAAATAGTCGACTATATTCTTACGCATTTTCATCCTCAAAGCATGCCGTACTGTGATACACGCTGTACATAACTCGTGAGCACATATTATATATATATATATATATACATATATATATAATAATATATATATATTATATATATATAGTCTATATTATATATATATTAATATATTATATATATATATTTAATTATATATATATTAGCCAGCTCAGAGGCCAGGCATGTAACTAGAAACTATAAATTACAGAAAATAATAACATTTTTGAATTTCCGCAAGTCATTTCCTCGACAAAACTTCTAATATTCTAATTATTTATTATAACACTTAATATAGTATAATCTTAGACTGGCAGTGTACGCTGTGATTGACGTTTGAATCCTGCATTAGTTCACGAGAGCAAAGGTTGATAAATATGTTATTTTTCTTTTTTAATATCCTTTTAGGGGTTCGAATGCCGCGGAGAAACTGACTTCTGTCCATCTTTAATTTTTACCTCAAGGGGGAAGCTTTAGTTGTAAAGAAAAAAATTCAACAGTTGGCAACTTTGTGGCGCTCCCTCCGACTACTCCAGCTTCTTCGTATTCTCAAAAAACTGTAATTTTTCCAACATTTTTAACAAATAGATAATTTTTTAAAGCGTTTTTTTTTTATTTTTTTTTTAATTTCAGGGGAAAAAATGTCTCCTGATTAATAAATGATATTTATTTTCCTGTAGCTGTATAGTTTTTTAGTTACATGCCTGGCCTCTTTGGGGATGCTGACTATTATATATATATATATAATATATATATATATATAATATATATTATATATATATAATATATATATACTATATATATATATAGATATATATATATATATATATATATCAGAGTGGCGTTCCGCAATTTAAGCTCCGCAATTCCGCAATTTGCGGAATACAAAATAAATTGTGGTATTACGATTGCGATAAGAGTTTGAAAAATATGTTGCGCGGAATTGCAGTTCAGCGGAATGCCTTAACATTCCGCAATTTAGTATTTCTGGGCAATTCCGCATTAGAGCACTATCAAAAAAATTGTGGAATTTCAGTGGAATGCTAAAATTTATAGTCCACAAATGTTTACACGTTGGCCATCTTTCTACGTCTGGCAGAAACACCGAAAAATCGGTATTTTTTGCACTCGGTATTTTATTAAAGTATTCGTAAATAAGTAATAATTAACAAAAACTTAGTCTTAAAAAATGCATGAATAAAAGTTTGAAATAAACAATTTATTCTTTTCTTTTATACAAATTTTTTTAAGTTACAAGTTGTAATGAATATCAATTTATGAAACGTGTCGCCACCAAATTTCGATAAAATGTATGTAAGGCAGTAAAGATAATGAATGATAAAATAATCTAAGCATTGGTACCTACATCGAAGTCCTAAACAAGTCAATATATAATACTATATATATATATATATATTATATATATATATATATATATATATTATATTATATATATATATATATATATATATATTATATATATTAATATATATATATATATTTATATAATATATATATATTTTTCAATATTTTTGAATATTTCCCCGCAATGAGGAAGAACTACTAGGGAAGTAATTATCCGTTATCGGCTGGATAGCCGGATAACGGATAGTCAAAAACTTGGCCGGATAGGCCGGATACCGGATAGTTGCCGGATATCCAGACCCATCCTAATATATTATATATATATATATATATATAATATATATATATATATATAAGTTTATATTATATATATAATATATATATATATAATTATTATATATTAGGTATATATATAATATATAAGCGGTATATCGGTATATATATATATATATATAGTATATATATAATATTATTATATATTACTATATATATATATATATATAATTATTATATATAATATATTATATATATATATATATATAGTATATCGTATATATATATATATTATAAGTATATATATATATATATATATATATATTACTATATATATATATATATATAATATATTATATATATATATATATATACTATATATATATATCTTATATATAGTCTAGGCGGGGTAAAAAATGTTTCTGAGGTTGGTGGGCGTAAAAAAACAAACCCTCCCTTTCAGAAAATGATTTTTTTGAAAATTTTATTGGCTATTCTGGTAGCTGTCTTTATTATCTATAAAATGCCAAAGAAAATGGGCGCGCTCTAATTGACAGTTAATCAGCTATAAGAAATTCGAACCAGTTAAAAATGGCTGCAAACTTTTTTACAGTTTTAACTTTTGCTAACATTCTCAAATGTATAACATTTTTTTATTTTTTTTTGGTAGTTCTACATATTGATGGAGGAACTTGGCCAAAAAAATAATTTTTTTGGAAAATATATGAATTCTTGAAAAAAAAATTTTTTTTACCCCATCAATTTTCCAAATGGGGTTAAAAAAGTTTTTTTTAACCGGATGTGTATTATTACATGGAAAGTAGGCTCTGAAAGTATTAGTGTGACGTTATAGCATAGAGGCTCAGGAAAGTCATGAAAGTTGGGAAGTAGCTTGGAAAGTAGCTGAGTGATGACGAGGCTAGAACAAAGGGGGTAGAGTCTGAAAGTACATAGAAGAGCTAGAACAAAGGGGGAGGGGTGAATAACGCTCAGGAAGTACATGAGCACTCAGAAAAGTACATGAGCACTCAGGAAAGTAGTTTGAAAGTTAGGCTGGAAATATGGAAAGTAGCTCTGGAAAGTAGCAGAGTGATGACGTCATAGCATAGAATACTCATGAAAGTACATAAAAGTTGGAAAGTGGCTTGGAAAGTAGCGGAATGATAATGAGGTGGCTAGAACAAAGGGGGTAGGGAGAAAAACACATGAAAGTACATTGTTATTACCTTATAACTTGACGAGAGACAAGAATCCCCTTTCTAACCCGGGATCCTTCAACTTCTCACAGAAGGTTCTCGCCACTCATCCAATTTATGCTGAGCGTTTATGACGAGAGATCTTCTTTTAATTTTGAGCAGCGCAGTGGTGTATTCCTTTCTTTCTTGCAATTTCTTCTCTTATTTAATATTACTTCTTTCCTCAACCTTCTTTTTGTTGCCTTAGAATGATGAGGCCTATTGGAAATAAACTAAGTGGGATTAAACTGCAACCACAGTGGGGCTATATCCACTGTTATTGATATAGTTACTCACCACTCTTTCTTGACCCTTGAAAAAAACTTTACCAACATCCAAATGCTATCTTTTTTTAAAAAAAAACAAAATCTTTAACACATGGATTAATAAAATAGATGTGAAACTTTAATTTATTAGAAATATAGTATAGAAAAATTAATAAAAAAATGCTTTATTTAATTATTTATATAATAAAAAGTTATTTATTTACATATCTCTCTCTTTGTTGTTCAGCACGAAATGTATATAAATATATATATGAGTATGTATACTCATATATATATATATGGAATGAAACAAAAATAATAATAAATATATAATAATATTGATAAAAAATGATAAAATAATATAATAATAAGATAAAGAATACGAGAATACGATAAAGTCTCTGAATAATTATTAACGCTTTTCCTTACAATACTACGAACAACGATTATATAATTTGAACGAAAAAAAACTTTCTTCTTTCTTTGAGTTAAGTTATTCTTTGGTAAAAATAGAGCACAAGAACAAACAAAAATGTAAAAAAAACTGTAAACTAATTTCTATACCTTTGGTGAAGCCATTAAATGAATATGAGAGGACCAAATAATTTAAATTCTCCACTGGGGCTAATTCAACTATAATTTTCAATCTTTCGGATACGATTTGACAAGTTCTTCAGCAAAAGTCAACTCTGCAGATGGTGATTGGTCAGAACTTGAATTGTGGATTGTTACCGGAACCTGAATAAGAGACCAGAATTAGCGGGTCTCAAATATTACTAAATTGAATCATACTTAAATCGAATTACTAATTATTCATAAAAACAGGTTTCCTAATATCATTAAGCTATTATAATTATTATTTTTAACAACAAAATCCAATTAATTGCCTCATTTTGTTTTGACTTACTTTTTATAACTTTTAATCTTATTTACTCCTCCTCCTCAATTTTAATCTAATCTAATTTAGTTATCCTATCCTTAAAAATAACCTCATCCATTTGGCAAATTGTATTTTATTTAAGTTTTATTTAACTTCATCTATCTCGTAATCATTCTATTTAACTTTCAAAATTTACTTTAATCCCTTCTAAAACAACAAAACAAACAATAACTGGTATTACCCTATGATTAGGGCGCAAGATGTTCTTGTGGCCTTTAAGATTGGTCCTTTCCTTTTCTTCTTTTGGAACCTCAAAATATAGGATTAGCAGTTGCTAATATCTAGTTCTGTGGGAAAGGAAGAGAATAGGAAAGATGGTCAAATCCATCTCATTCCTCCCCACCCGTCAATCCCAGTATTGACGCCAAAACAAAATCAATCCCTTGTCCTTTATCGATTGAAGTAACCCTCTCATGGTCATAAAAATAACAAAACCTTTCTCTTATTTTTTTCTACCCCCTTCTGGAGTATAGCATAAACCCATTATCATATATAAACGAAAATTTTCTTTCAAAAACACCAAAATAAAACAACTTTTCAAAACATCATTTCCATCCCCCCCTATCTACTGGTCGCACATCTGGCGAACACGCGGTTTTATATCTTCCAGTGACATTTCCTGCCCAAAGGCCATTAAATACCCCTGCATATTCTGAATATATCGCCGAAATAATCCATCCCAATCAGGCTGTGACGATAACCCTTCCACCGTGGGGACACTACTTGGGGCCGGTACCTCCGCTGTTGTATCTGGCACCAGTTCCTGCCTCTGATATGGTGCTGATCTATCTCTCCTCCGCACGGACCTACTACGCCTTGGCTGTGTTGTTACTATGGCCGGGGCAGCATCCACCATACCCAGATCTATGTCCCCGAATGTTATTGGGGAATAGCTGCATGTTCGACGTTCGGACTCCACGGTGGTTTCCTCTCGCCGAACATCAGGATTGGATGGTGGGTTCACTGATGCATGCAATGGACTCCCCAAAGACTGAACCCCCAATACCGCTGGTTGTTCAGTCATCTCTCCCTCTACAACTTCTCTCACTACTTCTACTTCTTCTACCACCTCTTCTACTTCTTCCACTTCCTCTACCTCTACTTGAGCACTGCCTACTTCTACTTCTTCTACTTCTACCTCTAGTGGAACACTGCCTTCTTCTACTTCTTCTACTTCTACCTCTAGTGGAACACTGCCTTCTTCTACTACATCTACTGGGGCACTTATTCTTCGCAACCCTCTAACATTTTCTCTGGAAGCCACTGTCTCTCTGGTGGGAGCCTGGTTTCGGGGACTATCCATAAATACTTCAGCCCCTCTCAACTTACGGAAATATTGTCTACAAAGGGCCCTGGATGGATGGAGCCCGTCTCGTAAGAAGCCCTGATCTCCAAGCGTGTACACTTCCGAATTTAAAAACCGTCTGATATTTTCCTTCTGCTCATCCCCCAAGTCAGAGGCAGCATATATGACCGGATAAGAGGCCTTGTTGTGCCACTGAATCTCAGCCATCCTTAGCTTTCGTATTTGCAAATGCAGCCGTCTGGCCTGCATGTGCAAAATCTGATCAGTGAACTCTGGGGCCGTATAATAGTATTCCTGGATTCCGGGGGGAAGATCAGCCACGCGTATCCTATTATACTCTACCAGATCTATAAAAGGGGGAATGGCCAGTATTATTCTCATATTCGGATTAAGCTCTGCACATCTTTCAGAGAATCGGGAAAATCTTTGCGCAAAATCCGTAATTGAAAACTGGAGATTTCCAGTGTTTACCATGTGATACCCAGTCACCCCCGGTGGATTAGGTAACTGCACACGGGGATAGGCCTCTGGAATAATTATGAACACCAACATATGGGTATACTGCTGGTCTAATATAGTTTGGATAACTCTGTTTAGATATTCAAGATTCTGCCCCGGGTAAGACTTAAATCTTACTACTGCCCCGGGCAACAAATCAGGGGTAAACGCCCTCTCCATATCTGCCACCCACGAGTGGCCGACCACCAGGATCTGAAAAACAAACGCGGCCGCGCCGGCCCGCCCGGCCCCCGGCCCTCCCCGTGCCGGCCGCGCGCGCCGCCCGCCGGCTCGCCCCACGAGTGGCCGACAACCAGGATCTGAAAAAGAAAAACAAAAACCCAAAATTAATATATTATACTTGATTTATTTCAATTTTTATTTAAATTTATTACTTGAATTTATTTATTGCGTTTTTACTTATTAACGGGTCCCCCCCCCAAAAAAAAATTATTCTTGTCTATTATTTTACATTTCATTGATATATTTTATTTATTTTAATTACATTGTTTTATCGTTTAATAATTTAATTACGTTTTTCTCGAACTACCAACTATTCTTTTTCCACGTTCTTACTTTTGTCATGTCAACTTAATAATTTAATTACGTTTTTCTCGACTTACCAACTTTTCTATTTCCACTTTCTTACTTTTGTCATGTCTCATTGAAAAATTTAATTAATTTGTGTATTTGAAAGTGAATTTAGTAAACAAATTAGTGTTGTGTCTAACTACACTAATATAACAATTGTTATATTAATTTTGTGATAATTTAAATTTGATAGTATTGGACTCAGTGTTTGATAGGTTAACCCTAGGCTAGAGTAGTTAAGAGATTTCCTGTATACTGTGTGTTTGCAGGTATATTTGAATTATTATTAAATAGTTTTCTGTATTTAACTACATTGTCTTTAATATTGTTATAATTATTTTTTTTTTTGATAATTTAAATTAAATTAAGTTTACCATGAGCCCATAGCTAAGTTAGGCTTACCTTTAATTTTTATATATCCTGGCCTAGCTAAGCTAGATATAAGCTTGTTAAATTTTACTTGTTCTAAAGATATTAGTTTATTTCTTTTTAGCTTTGGTGATAGTTAAACTGTAGTTTGGTAAAAAATAGGTAGCTACAGGTTAGTAACTATAATAATAAAGTTGTATGCTCTGTGTGATATTGTGGGATGTAAAGTGAATATGTTGAATAGCTGCCCTACTTGTGTTTTGAATGCAGAGAATGTGTTGTTAAGGAAGGAGATTGCAAGACTGAGTGAAAATATGAATGGATTGAAAGAAGAAGTATTTAAGTTGAGAAAGGAGGGAAGTGTTAGGAAAAAAGTTAGTAGGGATGCCGAGGCTAGGAGGGAGCGGGATATAGGGGTAGACCAGGAATAGTGATTCACCTAGGCAGGAAGATGAGGGGGTAAAGGATAAAGTAGTTGAAAATAGGTCTGCAGATAAATATAGAGTTACAGGAATTAGAAATAATAGTTTAAAGATGAGGATTCTCGAAAGTCAATCAGCCTGTGACCTGCAGAAACAGGTTCTGTCTTCCAGATGGGGAGGGATCAGTGAGTGCTAATGGTAATGTTGAGTTTTCTAAGGGAAGACTGATCCATTGCTAATTGGAGACTCTATGACACGAACAGTAGGACTTTTCAAAAAAATAAAAAGAAACGATTGAGAGTATGTTATCCAGGTGCCAGAGTGAGTGATATCGTGGATAGGATAGATAGAGAGATGGTTCTACAAATGTTGATTCAGTGTGCTTGTGCATGTGGGTACAAATGATTTAGGACATAGAAGGTCAGAAGAATTAATGCAGATTATAGGAGATTGATTCAGAAGATGAAAGCTAGTGGAAGAAGGTGGATGATTCTGGGATTTTACCTAGATTAGGTGCAGGTCAGGAATGGGGGAGTAGGGCTTTAGGTGTAAATGAAAGGGTTAGAAAATTATGTTTTTCAGAAAATATTAGGTTTTTGGATTTGGAGAGAGAATTTTTGGATAAAGATCTTTTTGCGGCAGATGGAGCTCACTTGAGTCATAAAGGTGTTGGGCTTTTCAGCACCAGTTTGGAGACTTGTTTTGCAAAAAACTAGGTAAAGTTGGGGGTGATGGCTTAAATGGGATACAAATAATAGGCAATGGTAACGGTTATAGTGGTAATATAAATAATTGTTACAGACTCAAATAAGGAAGATAGCAATAAAAATAGGCAGCATTTCGAACTATCAAATGCTTTTAACAAATGCTATAGCCCTTAGAAATAAAAAAGCATGAGGCTGATTAAGTTTATACATAAATGAGAATCTTGACATTATTTTTGCATAACTGAGGCATGGGTTAATGAGAATATATGGAGATCTCCGTTCAGGAATGTGAATAGACGGTTATTCATTATTTATACCCGTAGAAGGAAGAAGGGTGGGGGTGTGGCGCTTTATGTTAATAGCAATTTTCAATCTGTATTAATGACTGACTTTAAAATAATCATGATATTGAATCGGTATGGGTAAATATCCTTGTTCAATAAATCATATTGAATAGGGGCATTTTATAGACCTCCTGGCCAGGTCAAGAATTAGACTCAGAAATTGTAAAAGAATTGAGACAGATGCCACAGTAAAGAAAAAGGTATAGTCATATTGGGTGATTTAATTTTCCTGGCATTCAATTGGATTCCTTGTCTAATATGACGGACATAGTAGTTCAGTATTTATAAATTGTATAGCTACTAAACTTTTTGAGGCAGATGGTCCATGAAACCCACAAGACACGATGCAGTATTAGACTTAATATTATCTAACGATGAAAGTATGGTGGGCGAGGTTAGAGTTGAGGAGATTTAGGACTCAGTGACCATAATATAATTAGATTTAATATAAATGTGATATCTGGGCGAAATTGCAGTTTTTATAAGGAAAGATCTTAGATTTCCGAAATGGTGATTTTGCCAAATTACGAGACATGCTTAGTAAAACTGACTGGGATAAAGAGTTAAAGACCAAAACTGTTTATCATGTGGGAACATTTTCAGCAAATTTTATGAATATTCCGTCAGTATGTTTTAAAGATAAACTTAGGGTGCGAGCGAAAACTGTTTGGTGGAATAGAGAGATAAGAAATAAAATTATGAAAAGGGTAGATGTTTTAAAATATTCAAGGGTAGTAATAGGGAAGATGATTTTGAAAACTATAGGAAAAATAGAAACGAACTTAGCCAGTCAATAAGAAAGGCAAAGGGAGAGGCAGAGATTAATTTAGCAAGGAATAGTAATAAGGACCTGAAGAATTTTTAGCTTTTACTAAATTTAAAGTAAAATAGGCAATTGTCCAATTTAAAATTGATGAAAATTTAGTGAGTTGCCAGATAAGGAGTTGGTCAACATTTTCAATGCCTATTTTGCTTCAGTGTTTTACTGAGGAAAGATAGATAATAGTTTGGAGACTAATAGTTCTTGTATGCATGTAACAAATAGATTTACAGAATTTGGATTTGACGTATATTAAACGTTTATTAGAACATATTGATCCAGGTAAAGCTGCAGGGCCTGATGGGATATATGGTAGAATTCTGAAGGGGTAGTATCAGCAATGCAAAGGCACTGTATTTGATTTTAAGCGATCTATACATTTGGTGAGGTACCAGATGACTGGAAACAGCATATGTTGTGCCTATTTATATGGTGTTTGTTTTTGGTCTTGTGCTATTTATAAGAAGGTAGTAAGGAAGATTTGGAAATTATAGGCCAGTTAGTTACATCTCTGGTTGTTAAGGTTCTGGAAAAGTTACTAAATGTCATATAGAGAATATTTAGAAGATAACAAGGTTATTGTATGACTCCAGCACGGTTTTCAGAAAGGGTAGGTCATGTCAGACACCTTTTAGAATTTATGAATACATTAATGACTGCATTGACCGAGGAGATCCAGTTGGTATTGTATTTTTAGACTTTAGTAAAGCTTTTGATAAGGTTCCCGCATATAAGGCTGATGAAAAGTTATTGCAATGTGGTATGGGTGGAGTGGTACATGGTTGGTTAAAGTGGTTGCGAAATAGAAACAGTGTGTACACTAAATGGGAATAAATCATCATGGGAAATAGTGAAGAGTGGTGTCACAGGGTTCAGTGCTGGGCCACTATTGTTCCTCATATATAAATTAGACCAGAGACTTAAATGCAAGGTTTCTAAGTTTGCAGTTGATACTAAAGTGGCCATGCAGTTAGGAATGTGGAAGGATGTATAAAGATTAAAATGATCTTGATAAACTTCTTGGGTGGGCAGTAGTGGCAATGAATTTTTTAATAGTAAAAAGTGTAAGGTTCTTCACCTAGTTACTCAAATAAAAGTTTAACTCGATTATGAATGGGATGGCTTGAGTCTGTGACCAAGAAAGCTTTAGGTGTGATTATAAGCATAATTGGAAAGTAGCTAATCAGTGTTTGGAAGCTTAGAAATAAAGCTAATAAGATGCTGGGCATAATAATCGCAATGTTGTTTACAGAGCAAGAGTACTAAGTAATGTATAATAGCTATTTTAGGCCAGTAATAGAGTATTGTCCACAAGTTGTGGGCCCCTTATTTAAAGAAGACTTAGATATGCTAGAGAGAGTGGCAACGTAGAGCAACAAGGATAATTTGGGTTTGAGGTAAGAGCTATGAGGAGAGGCTGAAGGAGTTAGGAATGTTTTCTGTAGAAAGGCGATTTTCTCAGAGGGACCTGATAACAAGTTACAAATATTTACTCTATTGATAATACAGAACCCATAAATTTTTCATAGTAGAAAATGGACAGGTGGACAGGGGGCATTAATAGAAAATTAAGAAGAAAGCATGCATCTTGATATAAGAAAAAGCATGCATTCAGTACTAGGGTTGTTAAATTTTTGGATAGTCTGGCCAGAGGAGGTTGTCTGAGTGTGACTTCGATTGCAAATTTAGAAAGGGTTAGATTCTTTATGGATGGGTTTGGGTATCATATAATATTTAGACGAAGGCAAATTGGCGGGTTTTTAGTTATAGTAAATTTATTAATGTTAGATGGAGTGGCGATAATAACTAGTTATTAATGCTGTGGATGGTTTTGGGTATCATATATATCATATCATTAGTTTTGAACTAAGCAAATTGGTGATTGTTGTAGTTACACAATTTGACAAGGCCTAGGGTGCTTTTGTGGATTTGCATGAGCATGTTTGGGTAGTGGGTTGACTGGGACAGTCTCGATAGGCCCATGTGGCTTCTTACTGTCTCTATATTCTTAATGTCTTAAATGTCTTCTTAATGTCTATTCTTTTTCCACGTTCTTACTTTTGTCATAATCACTTGTCCACCAAATTATGTTGTTACCTTTCAACTTGACGAGAGATAGGAAGTCCTCACTTGATCCAAGGAAATCCTCTTCTTCTCCAGAAGGCTCTCGCTCTCTTTCTGGATGTCCGAAATGCTGTGGCGAGAGCTCTTCTTCCAATAAATTCAGAGCAACTGGCAGTGGAAGATCTATTTATCTCTATTTTTCTATCTCATTTGACGTCTTGATGTAATCTTCTGTTTATTTGGAATGACTGCGCCTGTTAATAATAATATATACCGGATCAAACTGAAACCACAGTGGGGCTATAATCACCTTTTACTGAATAAGTACTCACCACTTTTTCTTGAACCTTTTTTAAACTTTACCAATATCCACCGGCTATCTTATAAACAAAAATATATTTAGAAATTTTTGGATTAAATAAATATATATTAACTTTTAATTTATTAGAAATATAGTATAAAAAAAAATCATATGAAATTTATATAAAAAAATATTTGATCGGTATTTACATATCTCTCTCTTATGGCGCACGAAAAGTATATAAATACATATATGAGTATATATACTCATATATATATATGGAATGAAACAAAAATAATAATAATTATAAAATAATATTGATAAAGAATGATAAGATAATATAATAATAATATAAAGAATATGAGAATATGATAAAGTCTCAAAATAATTAGTAACGATTTCCTATAATAATTTGTACATACTTTTAATATTGCTGATTAAAAATTTCGAATATGGTCCATCGGTGGAAGGCCGATTTAGTATGATACAATAGAGTATAAGTATTCAGGTAAACCCCACAGTGGAACAATTTGAAACAAAACCCCACAGTGGAACAATTTGAAATAAAAATCAGCGTGAAGATCTCCTTTAGTTTCAGGTATGGTTCACAAAATCTGATTGGTTCTCCCAATCGAAATTTCTGTGGTGGCTATTGTTGCCGATATTAATTTAGTGAAATTCTTAGGTATTTGGAAAACTTTACATCAATTTCCAAAAATGGACAAAATCACCCCTGCAGATCTAAATTGGTCTTGTCTTCTTGTCTTCCCCAAAATGGCTCCTCACGTCGGGACCTGAACCGGAAACAGGAATTAGCACATCACAAATTCCCATTCCTTACTAAATTTACATAACTTTTTTTTTTTTTATAGATCTATCCTCTAACAATTAAAGTCTCATCATAACAAAATCCTTATTTTATTCAGTTTGTCATCTTTATTATCATTATAAAAAAAATGGACTTTATCCAAATCAATCAATCAATAAAACAAAATAAAATAAAATGCAAGTTACCCTTTGATAAGGGTGTAACGTCTTCTTGTTACTCTTCGTTTTGTTTCTTTTTATGCTCTTTATTCTTCGTTTTGTTTCTTTTTATGTTCTTTATTCTTTGTTTTGGCATCTTTGTATGTTCCGATTTTCTTTTATGGTATCTCTCACCGGATTTTCTTCAAGTTCAAACCCTTCAAATGATAACTCGCTTCCAGGAATTTGTTCTTCTGCTTCTGTAATCGGCAAGCCGATCACAGGCGTCGAATAGACTTGCACACGGTTTTCAAACGTTTTATCTGTAGGAAGAGAATCCCTTAAACCCATAGGGGGCGCTTGTGTTGACTCCCATCGAAAGTACGCTTCATCTATTAAGTCCGAGGTGTCCCACAATAAATACTCATTACGCTCCTCCTCTTCTTTATTTTCTCCAATACTCTCCAATTCTTCATAAATCTCCTCCACATCCAGATAAAATGATTTCTCTAATGATTTGTCCCCACATGCTTTTATACTCAAATTTATCTTTTTCTGTTCGTTTACTAGTCTTTCAAATTTTTCTTTAATCCTTTTCAATTTTTCCTCATCTATGGTGAAACCCTCAAACAAAGAGTCATCATCGTCATCATCATCTTCAATATTCTCATCATCTACTTCTATTTCCGGCAAGGGTACTTCTACCTCCCCACCATTTATAACCTCATCTATTACTCTCATGTCAATCTCTTCTCTTTCCTCATTCATGGCATACCTCTGAAACACAGGATCGTTCAACAAATAACCAGGAGGCATTTTCCATAACCTCAACTGTTTATGATGTGCTTTATACTGTTTTCCGTCCCCTGTGGATTTTATTACATAAGTAACACGGTTATCATTTACCTGTATTATCTCATAAGGTCCTCTATATCTCGGATGGAATTTAT
The DNA here is from genome assembly GCA_015478945.1 of Trachelipus rathkii. Taxonomy (NCBI): domain Eukaryota; kingdom Metazoa; phylum Arthropoda; class Malacostraca; order Isopoda; family Trachelipodidae; genus Trachelipus; species Trachelipus rathkii. The sequence goes on from JABUQX010024296.1 coordinate 14,435, forward strand.
TCTGTGTCAAATTTCCAGGTAAATGAGCTTTCAATCCTACCATTTGATGCATTTCATAAGGGACGAACCTATCATGACTATCCTTCCAACACTCCTCCTCAGTGGGCAAAGGCAATCCAGTGTGTAATTCGTGCGCTCTTTTTAATATGTTTTCACAGGGCGTGATATGGGTCTCTGAATGAGTAGTATGATTATACACCAGCAAAACTTGCGACAATTCCTCATCCCATTTATTAGACTTTTTAATAGACATCCTCAAATACTGACTGAGGGTGCGGTTTACTTCGCTCTACAGCTCCGTTAGATGATGGTGTATATGGCTGATGAAACGTGTTTTAATTTGTTGTATCTTAACGGAATTCCTCAATTCTGCCTATGAACCTCTTCCATTATCACGGTTAGCATGGCGGCCTGGTAGCTTTTGAAGGAATGGCAATATTACGAGTTTGTACTGCTTTTGTTACATTTATACACTGCTTATTTCTTTATGGAATAGCAGCCTACCATTTTTGTAAAATGACCTCACCATTACAGGGCGTAATTATTTCCTGGAACATGGAAACGGATTAAGTCCATTCGCTACCAATTCAAATTGTCTGGAAGTTATATTTTTAGTGGTGGACATACAGTATGTTAGGATCTTGAACGCCTGACATTACTTAACACTTGTTTGTAATATCAGAACAATAATGGCGCAGTAAATTTGGGTGCATATACAAGTATGAGCAATGAGTGCAATAGTTTTCACCTATCATGAGCAAACATCCAGTGTGTTTTAATAGCCACCTGTGTTAAATACTGTTGCGGAACTATAAGAGCAAATTCCCCAGTAGCAAATTCCCTATATAAACGATCATTTCTTAAATAAATATATCTACTCACTCGCGCGAAAGGTTTTAAAGGCCCATTAAATGGCAAATTCCTAACTATGGCTCTTTTAAGCCTCCTCAACGTTGGATCTGTATGTTGCAGCACTAGAATATTATCATGTTCAATCTCTAAAGGATCCACTATATCCTCTGAATCCATTACGATATGGTGTATCCGGGGATCCCGGACTTCTTCTACCACCCCCACCGGTGTTTTGGGGATTGTTTGATTTTTCTTTGACGACCGTCGTTGAAACACTAGGGGAAGCACTTGCCTCTCCATGACTCATCTAACACATCCACTCCTGGATCTATCGAGATATATACATTAGCGGCCAAACCATTTCCTTATCTTTTTCAACATGCTCGCCAGAATCCTTGTTTGTGCGAGGGTACCAAGAGATTATAGTGAACACACAAAACACAACATATGACAATATTCTTTTTTGCGAAATCTAACCCAAACTTCAGTGCGTTGAGTATCTCCATAGTTCACAAAGACTTGAATGGTTAACTTTGTAAACGCAGTATCTTGAGTGAGAGAAATGTCCAGCTGGTATTCATTATTGTAGCCTCTTTGTATTGTCTTTATCTTTCCCGTAGGTAAACCATAGTGTTGTCGATTGCGATTCATCTCTTGGACAATCTCCTGTCTTAACTTTAAATGATGGTCCAAGGACCCATACAAACCCATCGACAACTGGTTACAAGAGAACTTGAAAATGGCTTTAGTTTCCTCAGGATGTGTATTTGAAATATGAGTCATCACCACCAAGGCTCCCCCCATTGGTGATTGGGACAACGCGTCAGCTACTTTATTTTCCTTCCCTGGTGTATGCTCAATTCGTAATCGAATTGTCATTTATTTCTTTCCAAAGTGCGGGCTACCCGAGCATTCACCTGGCATACTATGTAGAAATAGCAATGGTTGATGGTCAGTGAAAATAAACCACCCTGATTCCATAAAGAAGTTTCAAAGCTCTCACCAGCCATCGTATGGCGGCATACTCTTTCTTCAGTTGTGTATAGCGCTTTGCTTTATTAAAGTCCGTGAATATAAGCTATAGACGTTTCACATCAGATTGGATCTGCCGCAGTACATGCTCTGCCCGATATCAGATGGCATCCAACATATAATAATAAAGGCCGCCTTGTTTTCTGAACGATCTGGATACGATAAGACCTGTGGTGATGTTAATTCTTGTTTTAGAGCTTCGAAAGCCTTTTGACATGATTCCGTCCATTTCAAGGTTTTAGCGCTCAATAGTTCGAAAAGGGGCTTTGCAATCTCTGAGCAATGGGCGATGTGGCGCCGGTAAAAATTCACCATGCCCAGAAACTGCCTCAACTTACGGACGGTCGTCGGCACTGGAAATTGCATGATGCCTTGCAAATTCGAATCCAGTGGAACCATGCCTTTTTCGGAAACCTTGTGTCCTAAGTACTGTACTTCTTCCCTAAGGAGAAATGTCTTCGCCGGTTTGATTTTAAATCCTGTTTCTTTAAATGCTGACAAAACTTTTTCGAGGACTTCCAGATGTTGTTCAAATGTTCACTGAGGATAAGGACATCATCCAGATATATCATGCATTCGTTCCATGGAATATGTGCCAGAGCATATCTCATCCCACGTTGGAAAGTGGCCGGTCCATTCTTTACACCAAACGGCATACGCAAAAACTCCCAGTGAGACAAGGGAGTTGTAAAAAAGCTGTCTTTTCAATATGTCTCCTCATCTCTACTGTATATCTTTGATCAAATCTATGTGGTGGTAAATATTCATCCTTTCTAAACTAAACAAGCTGCAATCAGATTTCAGAATGGAAAGCTATCTCTTGGTGATATTTAATAGTTTCTCTGTAATCTATTTCACAATCTGATTGACCATCTTCTTTCTTTATCGGCCACCACTGTGGCTGATTACGGGGATTTGCTCCGCTGGTATTCCTCCTCTTCCAACTTTTTACAATTCGCTTCTATTTCTCTGAATGGGACCTTGTAATCGTCTGACTGGCACTTGCACAGGCTCCTCAGTGAGTGTTTCTATTCTATGCTTGATAACATCGGTGCAGCCCACATCAGAGTCACCCAAACTCGAGACAGATGGATATTTTTCTAATAGCTGAATTAATTTTTCTCTTTGTTCTAGTGTTAAATCGGCTTCTTCCAGTCGAAACGCTTCACACAGATTTTCAGGTGTCCACTCAGTGTATTCATTTGGACCTTTGTCATTTAACTCGACTACTTTTATATTTGGTTCCTGGCTAATTCCTAAATCTAATCCTACTCCTACTCCTAATCCTAACTGTATTCCTACTCCTAACTGTCCTAAAATAGTGCCTTTCTTCAACCTCCTTGGGAACTCTCCCTCATTCTTAACTAAAAACATGGCTCTATCGCCCGTAAAATTAACTAAAGCAGGGTCGAATTTTATTGTATTTTGGCAATCCCGGACTGGCCTCCACCACAACCGGTTGCTTTAGAGGAATTCTTCCACTCCTCTCTACTTCCACCATCAGCGCATCGTCGAGTTCTATAATCACGACTCACTAGGGCACAAAGTCTCTTCACTTGGGAGTTGACCCCTGCCTACGGCACAGCGACGGTCTTACGAAATTTCCCGCGTCTATCACTAACTCCTACGTACAGATCGCAACAGATGTTCTTATTTAAATTATCAAAACCCCAAAACCAAATCTAATCGTTTAGTCGTCAGGTACACGGACAAAACACCTGGCTTCAGTTGAGATAAATTGGTAGACACCTCAAAGCATATTAGTACCTCCCAAGGACAGGAAACCTACAATTCCCCATCCTTGTAATTCCCCGAATAAGCTGTAGCAAAATAGGGCTTTTATTCTTATCTAATAGATGGAAACATCCGGCTGAAATAAGACTGACTTCCCGCGCGGTTCAACAAATGCTGTTAAATGCTCCATGGGCGTTGTCCACGTAGGTAACTTGCAATTAAGGTTTTCTCAGGAGCCTATTATTATATGATAAGTTTATTCATTGCCCAGGACACAACATCGTCGGCATCATTCCTTTTCACTCGTTCTTCCGTTTTGTCCGGATCTTATAATCCATTGTAATCTTGGGGCGGTCTTTTCATTATTCTTTCATTTCTTCCTTTGTGGATTCTGTAGTTCTCTCTACTAGTCGTTGTTAATAATGTGTACTGTCTGTTGGATATTTACTGGAAGACTTTCCTGAGACCCTCCAGGATAGTCTTCAACTGAGTTCAATTATAATTAACTTATAGCTTGCTGTATCTCCTTAATGTTGTGGCTCTGACATGATTTCCGTGCCAGAGACTCCTCATTTCCTGGCCTCTGGGTACAATCCTTGCCCAGATGCTCCCCCTGGCTCATCAGACAAGTCAATCGAGGTGCAGCAGTTTGACCCCTACCATTGGGGCACTCTTCTACCAAGTGTCCTACTTCCTTACACCTTAAACAACGGTTTTGTGCTAGATAGCAATTTTCATATAGGTGACCTCGTTTGCCACAATACATACACAAGGGTCGAGTGCAGCACTCACTCATAGTATGACCCCTTTTCTTGCAATGACTACAGGTGGGAACCGATGTACCATTGGGGTTTCTCTGCTGATAACTTTGATAATTAGGCCCCCTCTTTGTGTATTCCTATATTCCCTCGATGAAATCCCTCTTTGTCTGTTGGAAATTGGCGGCTGATACCCAGTGGATGTCACTGGAGCCTGTTCTCTATTACTCATAGTAGCACTGGTGTTTATACCTGGAGAACAAGCCACTCAGTGCTGTGATGCTACTTATGATCTCTGACAGCAACATAAACCCTCATTATTTCTGTACATCTGGGGTGCCATCTAAGTGGACGAAGTCAATGTGGACATTTGCAACGACTGTGTCAGATCTACTACCTCAACTGGATGATTTACTTTTCTAGTGTTTCTCCTATAGACCTTGTCCACCATGACTACTAACTGTTCCCACAGAATCAAAGAACCTCTCGAAATTTCCAACCCCATCAAGGTGTCCTCCACCCGAGTCGTCACTGCTTCTGGTAAACTTTCTAAAAATCTCTCCCTCACAATGGGCATCTTCTTGACATCATTATTGGGAAAGGCCCTCTGAGCCAGACCCAGCAATCGTAGTGCAAAAAGGGGAATATCTTCTCCCTCCTGCATGGTGGCCTTTGTGAAGCAAGCAGTCTCTGTATTGGCTTTCTTATCCAGTTCTTCCCTAAACCATTGTAAAAGCCGAGATTTTACCAATCCATATTTGGCTGATGTTGCAGCCACTATATTAAAAGCCTCCAGGGCGGACCCTTGGAGGTGACTACCCAACAATGCAACCATCCCATCCGTTGATCCAGGATATTGGGCAGCACAATACCTTTCAAACCTGTCTAAAAATTGGACCATAGTCTCGCCGGTCTCAATTCTGTATTTCCCCGGTGGTATCACTTTTCTAGGTTTCCTATCCATTGACAACGATGCTATCAAAGTGGTCATATTTTCCATCAAATCCTTATTCTGTTGTAATATTCCCTGCAAGGCCTGCGAATCAATGGTCACCACTGTGGGATCTCGAACCGGGGTCGGATTCTCTCCAGATGAATTAGCAAGACCCGCCGGTATTTCATTATTGTTTGGTGGAATGGGGATGTGCCCATCTTGAATGGTCTCTCCTCCTTCTTCTGAATTCATATCATCAGGCATGATGGTGAGTTTATAATGAAATGAACAAATAAGGGTTACTCCCTTGAATCAGAAAAGAAGAGTGACAGAACACTCAGCAGCAGAGGTAGATATTAGAACAACTACGCTCTGCTACCAAATTATGTTATTACCTTATAACTTGACGAGAGACAAGAATCCCCTCTTCTAACCCGGGATCCTTCAACTTCTCAAGAAGGCTCTCGCACTCATCCAATTTATCTGGAGCGTTATGACGAGAGATCTTCTTTTAATATATTTTGAGCAGCGCAGTGGTGTATTCCTTTCTTTCTTGCAATTTCTTCTCTTATTTAATATTACTTCTTTCCTCAACCTTCTTTTTGTTGCCTTAGAATGATGAGGCCTATTGGAAATAAACTAAGTGGGATTAAACTGCAACCACAGTGGGGCTATATCCACTGTTATTGATATAGTTACTCACCACTCTTTCTTGACCCTTGAAAAAAACTTTACCAACATCCAAATGCTATCTTTTTTTAAAAAAAAACAAAATCTTTAACACATGGATTAATAAAATAGATGTGAAACTTTAATTTATTAGAAATATAGTATAGAAAAATTAATAAAAAAATGCTTTATTTAATTATTTATATAATAAAAAGTTATTTATTTACATATCTCTCTCTTTGTTGTTCAGCACGAAATGTATATAAATATATATATATATGAGTACGTATACTCATATATATATATGGAATGAAACAAAAATAATAATGATTATATAATAATATAGATAAAATATGATAAAATAAGATAATAATAAGATAAAGAATACGAGAATACGATAAAGTCTCGAAAAATTTGCGGACGCTTTTCCTTACACTACTACTGGCATACGATTATATAATTTGAACAAAAAAAACTTTCTTCTTTCTTTGAGTTAAGTTAATCTTTGGTACAAATAGAGCACAAAAACAAACAAAAATGTAAAAAAACTGTAAACTAATTTCTATACCTTTGGTGAAGCCATTAAATGAATATGAGAGGACCAAATAATTTAAATTCTGCCCACTATGGCTAATTCAAACATAATTTTCAATCTTCGATACGATTTGACAAGTTCTTCAGCAAAAGTCAACTCTGCAGATGGTGATTGGTCAGAACTTGAATTGTGGATTGTTACCGGAACCTGAATAAGAGACCAGAAATTAGCGGGCTCCAAATACTTATACTAAATTGAATCTACTTAAATCGAATTTCGTATTTCTCTCTTAATAACAGACAAATTTGAGATATCATTAAGGAAGTCCTTTTCTTATTTTAAGAACAAAATCAATTAATTGCCTATTTTGTTTTGACTTACTGTTTTATAACTTTAATCTTATTTACTCCTACTCCTACAATTTTAATCTATCTATTTGTTATCCTATCCTTAAAATAAACCTATCCATTTGGCAAATTTTATTTTATTTAAGTTTTATTTACTTCATTCTTATTGTTCATTCTATTTAACTACTTTCCAACTTTTCTTTAACTTCTTCCAAAATAAACACTAGCAAACTTAACTGTAATTACCGTATGATTAGGAAGCAAGATGTCTTGTGGCTTTAAGATTGTCCTTTCCTTTTTCTCTTTTGGAACCTCAAAACGTATACCATCACATTTGCTAATCCCTGAGTTTTTCTTTATTGGGGGGGGGGGGGGGGGGAAGGAACTAATAAAGCTGCTCATTTCCATCCCAGTATATTTATTTAGACCAAAGGTTTTAGGTTTGAAAAAATTTCTTCAATACAATGAGCACCAGGAAAAAGCTAAAAGCATTGAAAGAGCTGGGAAATATTGGAATGTAGCTGGAAATTATGGAAAGTAGGCTGAAGTATGATTGTTCAGAGCATAGACGATGCTCATGAAATACATTAAAAAAGTTGGAAAGTAGCTTAAGAAAGTTTAGACTGAATAGATGACGAGGCTAAACAAAGGGGTGATAGGAGAAAATTGTTCATGATCATTTAAATATTTAGGACTAGAACAAAGGGGGTATTGGTGAAAAACACTCAGGAAATACATGAGCGCTCAGGAAAACGGCTAGAGCATTTAAAGTAGCTGAAGTGCTTAGAAAGCATATTTTTTTTACCCCATGTTTTTTTTTTTGTACCCATTTTACAACTTCAAAGGGTAAAAAAATCTCGTTTTTTGGATTTAAGAATTGTCTTTTTTTTTTTTTTTTTTTAATACCTATTCCATACCTTCACTAATACCAACCTCAATAACATGTATACCATAGCAGAAAATATCTCAGAAACTTCACATATTTTAAGTGAAGATTTTTTTTTTTTTTACCCAATCAAAATAGATATATATTTATATATTATATATATATTTATATATATATTAATATATATTATATATATATATATATATATATATATATTATATATAATATATATAATATATATATTGTCCTTAGGATAGGGGTATATTTATTTTCAAATATTGATACCTCAGTCTGTTTAATCCTAATGAAAAAATTATTACTGCATGCAGAATTTCATGAAATATGATGCACATTTATGGTTGCACCACTGAAAATTTTAACCCATATGTATCAGTTCAGACATCCCCTCCGCCTTTACCTCCATTATTTCACTGCCAATATTAACTATTCAAAGATGGGATTATCACTGGTAATGGTTTATTTTACCTATTTGCCACTAACCCATTCTTCTTGGCATCTGGGTAGGTCTTGCTATCCCTCATGAATGATTCTGAAATTTGTGAAATCCTTAATGAATCTTTTATAATAGTTGAATAAAAAATCACTAAATCTCTTGTCCTGATGAACAATTAACCTAAAAAAATGACTTTTCAACTGAACTAATTTAAACATATCTTCCATTTTTTTTTTGCTTTATTCATTTGTGTAGACAATAATGTATAAATACACCGTGGAATAAATAACCAGAGGTCAAAGTAAAAAGATGTTTATCTTCAACTTTTATTCGACTATAAGAGCTTGACTTATTACTGAAAGTTGATTGGGCAGACAGTTGTTATCCTTATACAATTCATTATTATTAGTTATTACAAATTGTCAACCAAACATCCTTTTGTATCTTTTAACAATGTCGACTGGTAGGGATGTTGCAGAACCAGAATTTTTGGTTCCAGCCGGACCAGAGATTGCTGAACTTGAAAAGTTCCATGTCAGAACGAACTAACTTCTGCTACGCCTTACAATTCACTGAAAACTTGTCGATTAACAGTGGAGTCTTAAACAGTTTAGTTAATATTTTTTTGTATAGTTTCTACTTTAAATTTTAATTTCTTTAATAATAATAATAATATTAAATAATAATAATAATATAATATATAATAATAATAAAATAAATATAATATTAAGAACAGTACCTGTACAAAGTTTCTATCTATCCCCAGGTCTAATGCTTAAAAGTTATTAAAGCTACCAGTTCGAGTTTGAAAATAGAGTTTATATTTAAATTTCGAAAGTTATTAGAGCAGATGGTCATTTCTATCAATATGTTGTTTACTACAATTTTCTATATTATTTTTTATGCATAATCATAACTGATTAAAAAACAAAAACATTTATTGATTTTTTTAAGAAGACATTTTGAAAAAGTGGAAGTTCGGTTAAAATATCGGCCAGAACCAGAACTTTTAAAAAATTGAGTTTCTGGTACATCCCCTGACTGGGCACAAGGAAATTATTCTTATAACCGTTTTCAAACCAGACCTTTAATAATGCAGTTATTATTTTTATTAAACATTAATTAATTAATTTATGACAAATTGTGGGGCTTCAGTAAAGCAGTATTAATATTTTTAAAATTGAAAATAGAACAAATATTTAAGTTTAATTTAAGTATAAGACTGTTTTCGAATGTCATTTAACTGAATGAGTAGGAGACTAATTTGTTAATTTATTTTCTATCACATTTCTTATAAGAGATGATTGATACTTTTTGTGGTGTGTTTAAACAGAGGTAGCCAAATGATGTATTGAAAGCATTTGCTGAAAGCAGAGCTGGTAAAGTCAAGACAGAAGCTGAAGAAAAGTAATCAATCTGTTTAAATAAAATTTTTGCATAATGTCAAATAAAAACTTCAAAATTTCTTCATCTGACTGAAGATATTCATTCTGCAATGCAGAGAAGATGAAGTATAGTAATCGTTTATTCTTAATATGTGGAAGTAAAACAGTTATCCACGAAATATTCACACAATAAATAAATTTTAAATAAAAATAAGAAATATAAGATATTTTATATATAATATTAATATATATAATATATATATTATATATATATATATACTATATTAATATATATTTATATAATAGATATAGTATATATATATTAAGATAATATATATTATATATATATAATATATACCTTATAATATATATATATATATATAATATATATATAATATATAGTATATAATATATATATATATATAATATATATATATATATAATATTATAATATACTATATAATATATATATATATATATATATATATATATGTTACGATAAAAAGTTATGGATTATAGAACAATGCGAAGTTAAATAATTAAAAAATGCAGTTGGCCTAAATCTAAATAAAAATAATGAAGGAATGGAATGTTAGAGAATAAACTACTTTGCACAGAAAAAAGCGACTAGGGCCGATCTAGAAGCGACTTCAATTCCTTATTGAAAAGATTTCCACTTAGACACAGACACCACATCAAGTATATATATATTATTATATATAATATATATATATATATATAATATATAAATTATATATATATATATTATAGTATAATATATATATATATATATATATATATATATATATATATACTATATATATATTTTCTTCACCTTAGAAGTAAAGTTATAGGGTAATAGGACACTCACGGAGATGGATTACCAGGCATCATAAAGTCCAAACACCATACATGCAAAAAATTATTAACGCATTTAACACACGCACATTCTGAAATACGCGACAAAAATTAAAAAAAATATTTACCTTAAAAATTTATCTTTTCTATAACATAAACCAGCCTTAATTTCTGAGGGGATCAATTTATCAAGAATTGCAATGAATTAACAAAGCACCAAATAGAATATATGTCAATATGAAGAATTTTATATATTATCAATTATTTAAATTAATTTTATTTACAAATAAAAAAAATGTAGACATCCCTTCCCACACTTTCCACACCAGCTGCACCCCAGCAAACAAGCCAAACCGAAATACCACTCAGTTTACTTGCCTAATCAATTTAAACCAGACAGGGCTGGGTGACAAAAGTATTTCGAGAAGTAGCAAAAAAGTTTCAGATAATATTTATGTATCTGCCAAGTATACTGGCGCATTTAACATCCTCAGTATTTAACAAAAAGGAGAGTATGAATATAAAAATGATCTTGCCAGAAATATGAACAGAAAAAACAAAGTTTTTTTTTATTTAACAACGTTATAAGTAACAAACTATGTCTTTATTTTTTTAATATAAGATACTGTTTTTAATGAATTATATACTATATATATATTAATATATATATATACGTATATATAATATATATAAATATATATATATTTAATATTATATATATATATATATTATATAATATATATTATTGTATATATATATCATATTATACAAGGTGAATTGACCAGACTACAAATGTCCAATACTAGCAAATATCCATTAAAAACATACATAATACAAAACCCTGTCATGTTATTGTTTTTATAGTTTACACTAGCGTTGTTTCACAATTAATACGATTCATAAGCCACTAAAATGTAAATACAAGAATAATTGACACTTTTTAAATAAAATTATTAGCTATAATAAAACAGTTTATAGGATAATTAGCTTCACAAAGGGAAGGTAATTAACTTTGAATGAAACTTTGCAATAATTAGTAAAGTTTCCACACAACATGAGCCTAATCTAAACAATCAAGTTGTTCCAATTGATTCTATGTCCTAACAAATTGATTCCGAAAAAGGTTTCTAAACTCCTTTGAATAGTTCTGGACAAAAAAGATTCTATACCCCTTAAATTTGTTTTATGCATATACAGTAAATTTAATAAAAATATTAATTCTAATGCATGTTGTTTTATAATAATAAATAATAAAATATAAAAAAAATTATAATAATAATAATAATAATAATATAATACTAATAATAATATATAAATAATTAAGAATAATGTCCATGAAATTCAATAGGACTACTGTCTCTATGTTTTGTATTTACAGATATACATAACATTAATAATTACAATGTTTTAAATCATTACTATATTTTCATTTATACAATATACACAATACATAAAATGTACAATTAATTGTCGTTTACATAGTTCTTATATTTATATATATATATATAATATATATATATATAATATTATATATATATATATAATATGATATATATATATATATATAATATATAGATAATATAATATATATAATATTATTATATTATTATTATATATAATTATACTGATAACATCGGAAATAGTTGGACCTGTTGGAGGAAGCTTCATACTGGGCGAAGCAGAAATATCAAGCTTGTTGATTCGCGTTGTGCTTAAAAGATCATGCTACTCTATTCTAGTGGAATTCATGAAAGAAACTCTTCAGTGCTAAAATTATTATTTTTTTTGTTTTTTAAGTTGAACAACAACTATATATATATAATTTCAATTTATTATTATTATTATTATATAGTAGATTTATATATATATATAATATATATAATATATAGTATATATATATATATATATATAATATAGTATATTATATATATATTATATATATAATTATATATATATATATATAATATATACTATAATATATAATAGTTTTATATATATATATATATATATATATATATATATATATATATAGATATTCTATATATATATATATATATATATATATATATATAAATTATATATATATATAATATATAATATATATATATAATATTATATGATATGTCTGGTCACTTACCTGTTATATAAATCTAAAACAACCAAATCACTTAACCTCAATAACACCAACACTACTAAAAAGTTCTCTGAATACTCCACAAAACAATCTCACGCAAAGCAAGAAAACCTGGCAAGTCATCAAAAAGTTAAACAATTCACGAAACAACCCCCACCATCTCACGAATCCCCATCTCTACCTAACAACTCCCTCCCCTCCCTTAAACAACAATCAGACAGTCTCGCTAAACATTACGCTAAGATCTCCCGCAAACCAACTCACCCCGATAACAGGAAAACAAAAAACACTAGAAACGTCAAACTAGATCTCAAACCCCATCCTCTCATCAAACAATCATGAATAACAGACAACCATTAAAACCCTCAAAATTCAACGAGCACAGCCCAGACTCCATATCAAAGCCTGCACTTAAAACACCGAGAGATAACGCAATCTCCTAGATTACAGACATCTTCAATAAATCCTGGCACATAACTACATTCCCC
>JABUQX010024296.1:32500-35000 GCA_015478945.1 Trachelipus rathkii
ATGACCACACGACTGTAAAGTTAGAATAATAGGTTATGAAAACTGAAATGATAGGAAGTGAAAGGACAGCGGTTAGTAAACGTCTCCTGACCACCCATCCTCCACATCCACACACTTTCACCTTTCACACCACAATTATACTTGACATAAATAAATTAAATCCAATATGATACGTTCTATGAGACCCGAGATCCTCCGACTCGTTACCTTAACCAATAATATCCTAACAAAAAAATACTTCTCAATATATTCCACTTACTATACCCTTACAAATCTCACTGCTTTGAGAAGTTTTGACTGAAGCTCGCAGCGACGATACTTCAACACTGACACTCTTCGCGAAACAAAAGAAGCCGATCTAATATTCCTGGCAAGCGCCTAGAGCCGGTTGACTGAATCCCTTTTATACTAAAGAATCTCTGAAACTACTTATCTTGTTCATTTACCTCTATTGTCTAACCAGGTTTTTACCTTCTGTTTCTTTACATTCTATTTCTTTCGATTCGCCAGTACGCTTATCGATAGCTCCGTGAAGTCTACTAGGTATATATTTCTCTAATCTAACTGTTATTATGGTATTTTCTCCTCAGCCTCATCAAGAACTACGGAGAGAGTTGCGTATTGAGGGCGTATTACACTATTAATCCAATAGCAATTACCGGTAGTATTATCGCTATACGTGATGTCCACGCTCTCTTCACATCATCCTATTATTGAGTAGTATTTCATCCTCCTCTTATTGTACTAACTTATATGTCGTAGTGTTTCTTTTTACAAAATATCATCATAAGATTTGGACTGTATTGTTATATAGTGGGTGGTACCTCTTTTTCATTTTCTGTCAAAGTTGTCATTTGATGGTTCGAACTAAATGAGAATTTTTATCATCTCTCCAGCTTATTTATACATACTTAATATCGTAATTTCTTCAAAATATATAATTTCCGATTTTCTGAGCTTAGTATTATTAAGGCAATCTGTATTGATGATATTCTTCAACTGTATCTCAAAAATTATGCTTCTAAGGTTACAACCTAGTTTGGTAAGGTGTTTCGTTTCTGTCTATCAACTTCTATCTTACTCTCTAATGGAAGCGTCATCTCATTCAATCTGTGCTATTGAAAAGGTGCTAATGCTTTTCAACCCTTCAGCTTTCGTCATATCACTTTTTGACTTTTTTTTTTAATGTTTTCGAATCTAAACTAAATGAGCTGCAGATCATCTTACCTTACAAATCTTATATCAAACTTTCAGCAAGGGTTATTGCTATGACAGTCTAATCAGAGATCCTCTTTTGTTTTTAACTATTTCTGGCACATTGAAAAAATATGGTGAGTCTTTTACTATGGTGTTGAACATATAAAAGTTTTTCTTAGAGTGACACAGTTCTTAGATTTTCAATCTCTCCTATTTTGTATATATCCTTCTTTATGTACTTTTATTCTGACTTCCTATCAGATCGCTTTATAGAAACTGTTGATAAAGACCACATTTTATCCTTTCAATTTGCTAATAATAGTTTTTCTATGCGTTCTGTTCCATCTTAGCCTTCTTTCTTTTTTCATTTTCCAACTAACTATTTTATCTATCACTATCACTTCAATCACTTCTATCTCTTCTTTTTTTATTCTTATATCGATGTCTCTCAGTTACATTATACCTTTTTAGAAAAAAATTAATCATCAGCAAACACTAAACATTAGGTAAGTGACTTTGTAGTAACTGAACTCTGATTCTTTTTGTATTTATAACAGAGATAGAAAAATGATTCCTCTAAAACTTAATCCCTTTCCTTATGTCCTTGAGGTTACATTCCACACATCGGTAGCATCTTCAACGGCAAAACAATCATCACTCTTTCAACAGCATTATTAGAGTATATATTTTGATAATTTCTCGAAAGAATCACAATTTTTCTCTTATTAAGTATTCTTCAAAAAAGTTACTGTAGAAGAGGGTATGAGGTTCCTTCAAAAAAATTTTAGATCACCATAGTTTTTACATATGTTTAAGGGTTTTGTTAATCCTAGTTCCTTATTTGGATCATGCGTTTCTTGAAAGAAGGGAGCGTAAAACTCTTTGCCCTATCAAATCTTTTTACTCAAACTGATTCTCTTCAAACTATCCAAAATTATGAAACCGCTAACTTTATACTTTGATTATGGTGACTGAACTACAGGAAGAACTATTCTTCTAAGATCTTAAGTTGAATACCACATAAGTTTTCTTTTATTAAGCAATTGTGGGATAGAGGGAAGGGTTTCCGCTCAGTCTCCTCCCTTCTCGTTAGAATTATCTAAGTCATGACTTGATTGCGATACATTCACTTCTTCACGCACTCTGGAACTCACATTTTTGGTATCCATACTTTCAAATGTTGTGTCTTTGATACGTCGACTTTATAATTCTGATAAAAGACTATGTCTCCCCTTCAGGTTTGCTTTCGTATCGTTTCTCGATAAAGAATATATATATATATATATAATATATAAATTTAAGC
>JABUQX010024296.1:37500-48198 GCA_015478945.1 Trachelipus rathkii
CACCTTTCCTACGTTAATATGAGATGGTGTCAGCCGATAATACTTCACATTGATGATTCGCTGCCGACATAAGAAAGAAAAGTGCAATCATGGAAAATTAATATTATTAGAAATATTTTAAGAGAGCAGAACGGATTTAAAAAATAAATATATACTTTAATTTTAATTAAATATGTATTTTACACTTGAATTTTTTATATAGCGAAGATGGTGTCAAACGTTTGAAAAATCTCGTTGCAATTTTTATTTTTAATTTCCGATTTTAAAATGGAATGAAAATTATAAATATAAAATTGAAGAAGTAATATCATTTACTTACAGAGTTAACTTCACTTTTCAAAATGATCTAAAATCTATTTCCTCAAAAATGTAACGTCTGTCATCATGTGTCAAATTAGGATTGACCTGACACCGTATCTCTCTTGGTAATGCGTACCGTGCACCGCTCCGTACCACGCACATCACCACACCGCACCGCACCGCACCGCACCGCACACCGCACCACACCGCACCGGCACCGCACCGCACCGCACCACACCGCACCGCACCACACCGAGCCAGTGAGTAGGTCACACCTTTTTTCAATATGAGAGCATATTATTGTAATCTCTGCAATTCTTTTCTCCGTTATTTTTTAATTGATCTACAAATTCGCTTCTTTAAACCAATTCTGCCTACGTCTTTCATGAAAAAAAAAATTATTTAATATTTATATGGAAAATATATAAGAATAATTCCCTTTCCATAAGAGCTCTGAAATCGTTTCCAGAGACTATCAAGAATTACTCTTTTAGTTAAACCTCGCCAAAGGAAAACGTATTTCGAAATGCTTTTCCAATATCTAAGGTCTTCTTTTATTGAATTAATGTCATCTCTTAGTGCACGCAATCTACACCAAAAATATTTGTGTGCGTGTGTGTGTGAATTACTCTCTGCACACACGTTACAATCATTTCGCACCTTTCTTTCCACTTTATACTCTTTTACAGTATTAAAAATTACAAATTAAAACATTCTTTTCTTAATTTCTCGCACATTGATGAGAGAGAGAGAGAGAGAGAGAGAGAGAGAGAGAGAGAGAGAGAGAGATGAGAGAGAAGAGAGAAGAGAGAGAGAGAGAGAGAGAGAGAGAGAGAGAGAGAGAGAGAGAGAGAGAGAGAGAGAGAGTTCTTAAAATGTTATATTCTAAATTAGAATCTTAATTTAAAATTATTGACGATAAAATTAAATAAATTTACTTTCCACCTATTTCAAATTTTGAAAAATCTCAAACCTAAATTAAAGTAAATATATTTTCTAACCATCAATGGTTTCAAAGATCTTATCTTCATTATAATAATTTTGAAACCTGAAAATCGAAGTATTGATTTCCGATTCGTTAGCATACATATCCTTCAGACACAACCAGCTTCATAAGTCAAAGAGAAATCTTTTGTCTCCGTAATAAGAGTAATCTTTAGTTGACACTGTCGGTGCTTTATAATATATATATATATATATATATATATATATATATATATATAATATAGTATATATATATACTATAATATATATATATATATATATATAAAATATAATAATATATATATTCAGATAATATATATATTATATATAATATATATATATATATATATATATATATATATATATATATATATATATATATTAAATGTATTAATATTTTTCTGATTCTGAAAATTATTTTATTCCCTTATCAAGGAAGATACAAGAAAAAATTTAAATTTAAAATCAAACAGAAAAATATAATGAAATAAAATCAGTGACCAGTAATGTATTTTAGAATAAGAAAATTACTAATAATTACATTGAAAAAAGAAAAGTGGGCTATATGAGTAGTGATGTACGAAAATGGGAGGGTTAACAATCAACGACCAGAATTGCTCTGACGTCACTATTCCCCTCCCCTTTTTTATATTTGTTATTTTTGTCGTTTTTTCTTGCTGCTTGTTGTATGTTATTGTTGTTTTTGTCGTTCGATGTTTGATATCCTTAATCAACACGTATACGTGTACTTATTTAATTACATATGTGTGCGTGTTTATTTCTGTTTTTGTTGCTATTTGATTTGATGTTTTGGTTTTGTTGTTGTTGTTGTTGTTTGTACACGTGTTGGTAAAGAAACGCACACATACACACATACCTTGAAAGCTATGGGTACCGTTACCCGTATGATGATGCCATATTTTAGTTTTTGTAGTTTTTATCCGTTCTGCACATTTCCCAAGAATTCCTCCCACGGTAGCAGCATTATTTATTACATGGGAAATCAAAGAAGTACTAATGCAAGTACGACCAATTTGCAGCACCGAAATGGCAAACACTTAAATAGATACGAGTAGATATTCAGAGATAAGATAAGGAGAAGGATTATAGATTAAAAAAAAGATCTAAAAATGTTGGGTATAGAAACTTAAAGAGACTACAAGTTAGAAACACGAGAACAGATTACATCGTTGCGTACATATGCGCAACATTCGCCTTTGTCTGAAAACTGAGAATATAAACGATGGGAAAGAACAGAGTAGGATTTACTGTCAGAGTTTAAGCTCGAGCATCAGTGTTTCGGTTAAGAACAAGAGATGAGGTCTAGAAGAAGAGAGGGGGTGTTCAACAAAAGAAGAGAGGTGGTGTTCAACAAAAGATGAGAGGTAGTGTTCAACAAAAGAAGAGAGGTGGTGTTCAACAAAAGAAGAGAGGTGGTGTTCAACAAAAGAAGATGAGGTGTGCTTCAACAAAGAAGAGAGAAAGTGTTCAACAAAAGAAGAGAGGTGGTAATCAACAAAAGAAGAGAATGTGTGTTCAACAAAAGAAGAGAGGTAGTGTTCAACAAAAGAAGAGAGGTGGTGTTCAACAAAAGAAGAGAGGTGGTGTTCAACAAAAGAAGAGAGGTGTGCTCAACAAAAGAAGAGAGGTAGTGTTCAACAAAAGAAGAGAGGTGGTATTCAACAAAAGAAGAGAGGGGGTGTTCAACAAAAGAAGAGAGGTGGTGTTCAACAAAAGGAGAGAGGTGTGCTCAACAAAAGAAGAAAGGTAGTGTTCAACAAAAGAAGAGAGGTGGTGTTCTACAAAAGAAGAGAGGTAGTGTTCAATAAAAGAAGAGAGGTAGTGTTCAACTAAAGAAGAGAGATGGTGTTCAACAAAAAAAAGAGAGGTGGTGTTCAACAAAAGAAGAGAGAAGGTGTTCAACAAAAGAAGAAGGGTAGTGTTTAACAAAAGAAGAGAGGTGGTGTTCAAACAAAAGAAGAGAGAAGGTGTTCAACAAAAGAAGAAGGGTAGTGTTTCAAAGAAAAAAACCATGTCAAAACGATCTCAGGTTCGATTCTTAAAGAGAGAACTAAGTGTTAACAAAAGAAGAGAGGTGTGTTCAAGCAAAAGAAGAGAACGAGTGCTTCAAACAAAAGGAGAGAGGGGGTGTTCAACCAAAAGAAGAGAGGTGGTGTTTCACAAAGGAAAAAGAGTGTTCAACAAGGGAAGAATAGAGTGGTGTTCAACAACAGAAGAGAGGTGGTGTTCAACAAAAGAAGAGATGGTGTTCAACAAAAGAAGAGAGATGGTGTTAAACAAAAGAAAGGTGGTGTTCGACAATATGGAAATTAAAAAAATTGCAATGGGAAGATTGCAGAAATTAATAAAGAAAGAGAAGACGTGTGCCAGAACAAGTCTGACAATCCTGTACAACATCAACCCAACCACCGGAGACAGGTGAACTGCCAATGATTTTTTTTTTTTTTTGGTTGGGGAAAAGAATGGTCGATGGATGGAGAGGGGCTATCTTTTTCGAACCCGCCATCCCCTCTGGACTTCTCTAAGGCCGATTGTGTCAATGATATTTTTATTAAAATTTTAAAGGAAATGTTGTGTAACAGTGGTCAAGTCTTCAAGATGTGTGAATAGAGAAAGGTGCACACCTCTGTAGGAAGGGTATGTAAAATGAGTTCGAAGAGTATAATATATATATTATATATATCATAATATATATATCATATATATATAATACTATATCATATATATATATATATATATATAATATATATAATATTATATATATATATAAATTAAATATATATATATATTATATATAAATATATTATTGATATATATATATATATATAATAATATATAAATATATATATAAATTATATAAATATATATATATCTATATATATATATATATATATACTATATATCTATATATCTATATATATATATATATATATATATATATATTATTATATAATATATATATAATATATATATATATATATTATGATATATAATATATATATATCTATATATATATATAATATTATATACTATATATATAATATATATATATATAGAAATAGTATATAATATATATATATATAATATATATTATATATATTATATATATAATTATATATATATATATATATATATATATATATATATATATATATATATATATCTTAAATATATATATTATACTATATTATATATATATATATTATTATATATAATATAATCTATATATATATATATATTATATATTTATATATATATATATATAAATTAATAAATATAAATTATATATATATAAATATTATATATAAATATATATATATATATAATTATATATATATATTATATATATATATATATATATATATATAGTATATATATAATATATATATATTATATATTATATATATTATATATATATATATTATATATATATATATATATATATATATATATATTATATATATATATATTTATATATATATAATGTTGCACCATACATTGAAATATTGAAATAAAAAGACTTAAAATTTATTTTAGTCAAATAAGCAAAAATTCTTAAAAAAAAAAAATCTTTGTTTAAAGGGGTTTTTGGTGGGGGGGGGGGCTTTCCCCCCCCCTAAAAAAATTTTCGAACCTGGGCCCCCCAAACCCAAAAATAAATTAATTCAATAAACCAAATTTTTTTTCTTTTCTTGGAAATCTTTTACTGCTTTAAGCCTAAACTCTGTTGCTTTATGATCTATAAAACATATATCGATGCTTTTTCGCAAGACCCCCCCGAAAGACCCCTATGAGAACTCTTATGAGAACCCCGCATTTGAAATCCAAAAGGAATGATTCATCTGCATCGCCTAAGAAGCCCTCTTGTTAGAACTCCCAAAAGACAGAAAGACAGGAAGACAGAGAGAGAAGAGAAGAACAGAGAAAGACAGAGGAGACGTGAGGGTTGAAGATTCTGGAGATGGGAGGTTTAGAAATGTTTTCATAAGAGCATTGAAGACCTTAAAAATCGCTTACCAGATCCGGGAAGATAATACTTTGAGAATAACAAGTTTAAATTTAGGAAATCAGTTAGCAGTTAGACATTAGATCAGGGAGGGTTGAAAAAACTTAGAGTCCCAACTAAAATTTAGATAGATCAGTGTCTTTTAAAAATGGGGAATTATATCTTTATAAATTAAAAGCAAAACATTTTTTATTAATATACATTGAATATATAAATATATGTATAATTATTAATTATATATATATGGTTATATGTCAATCTATATTATCTAATTTTTCTTTATTTTTATTTTTAATAATAATGATTATAAAGACAGGAAAGTTTCACAACAGCCGTCAAAATGTAAAAAATTAGGCTGACTCGGATTTTTGTCGTGGAGCAGAGGTAAACCAATGTAACATTTAATTATTACAATTAAACTTAATTAATGATAAATTATTAATTAATATTAATTAATTTAATAAATTTTTGCCTAATTATGAAAAAACAATTATAATTAGTATTATGATTATTGATGACAATGACCAATGTTGTTTTGTTTAGAAAACTAATAATAATAATAACAATAACAATAACAATAACAATAATAATAACAGTGGCATCAATAAGAATAATAATAATAATAATAATAATAATAATAATAATAATAATAATAATAATAATAATAATAATAGTAATAATAATGATTAATAATTAATAATCAATAAATTGTTAATATTAATAATGTTGTCAGATTTGAATAAATAATTTATATTTCTTTAGATTTTTAATAAAAAATATAAATAACAAATTATAATATATAAATTTGATGATTATATTATAGCTTTTATATAATTTTATGTTGTATTTTATTAAGTTTGATATATAATATAATTTATATAAAATATATAATATATAACATATAAATAAAGTTCAATGAAATATAGTTTTTTGGCCTTGACATATGCTTTTGTTAGAAGATTCATGAAAAAAATGTAATATATTGAATTTGTATTGTTTCAAGTAAAAATATGTAAACATTTATCTAATATAATAATATGTTATTAATCACTAATCTTTACTAAATGATTGTTTATATTATGCTATAATATCTTGTGTTTTTATTTATAAAACAGGTTTTCGTGGATATTTTTCGGGATTACTTTTTGAGAATATTTTTCGTGAGTTTTGTGGTATGGAAGGAAATAAAGATGGAACCTTAAGCGTATATCAATTCAACCATGGTCGTAATGGCTACAAAGGGCTAGAACGACAACATTGGCGAGCTTGACCTGCGGATGGAAATGGTCATATCTTTTCCTATAACTCCAAGACTTGGCTTAATCGACTACAAGAATCGTTGGCTCGTAAAGGAAAGATATTGGACCCATACGCACCTGGAATTTTGTGACTTAATCAAGGCCGATAACAGTCCATCATTTCCTATTCGGACGGTCATGTGTGTGACGGTCTTATCAACAAACCAGTCAATAGATGAACCTCTGTCTCCAATGAGGGAACACCTCATTTCAAACAAAAATCCCTTTTGTTGTTGTAAAGGTACAGTACGTAAAAATAAAGCAAAAATGTTTTTTTTAAATATAAAAATTAATATTTTCACACAGAAAACAGATTTTACACTAAAGTTTAAATTAGAATAGGAAACTATATGCAAGTGGTATGGGCATATTATCATCCTTCGATCTTAATATGCAATTATATTTCATTCTGCATAAGTTTCAATAAATTAGAATAGGAAGTTATGTACAAGCGGTATTTTATATATTGATGTCGCGAGGCGTCAATATACTTAATAGACGTTTTGTAGCATGACTTCGATAAGAAAACACATAAAAGGTGTTTTATTACATTAGTAAGGCATATATGTTAATGCCCCAAACACATAACAGCTAAAGGAAAAGCTGTACCACATCATAAAGTTGATAAGAAAATTCAACATAAAAGCCGTTAGAAAAAAGGCTACTCTATTGTGTGAAAATAAAATAAAAACGAGATTTTTTAGAGACAGTTTAATATATAGAATATATTAAATAATTAAAAAAATTTTTGATATAGAACATTATTGTTTTCATTTTTGTATGTTTTTTTTTTGTTTTGTTTTTTTTTAAGGCAAAACTACTAGAAAAATAATACAAAAAATTAGTAATTGCATTTTTTTTATATGTATAGTTCCTTGAGGGAAGTTCTTTTAAGAATACAATAGAAAAATATGCAATTAACAGCTTTAAAATGATTAATTAAGACTAGGTTAATTAATTTTTTTTTATTTTACTAAAGGGTAGAATAGAGTTAGAGAATCACTTCTGTGAAAACCGTTTTCCTTAATTATCAAAATTAACGTAATTAGAGTTAGTTAAAAATTAGGAAAATCTCGAACTACAGACAGTAAATCATAAAGGGGAGAATAAGAAAAAATGTGTGTGTAGGAATGTTCTATTTACTTTTATAGTTGAATGAAGTTCAATTTCAAAACGTCAGCATATCGTAAAAATAATATTCATTCAGGCAGAGTATGAATGAAATTGTAAGAGGGAAAAGACACTGAACCCGGAAAGAAAAGAAATATTGAGAAGGACGTTTGATGCGGAAGTAAACAAAAACGTCATTGAGAGGGTCGTAACATTGACCGATAAAAATATTGAACTTGACATAGTGATCGAGTTTATTCGTTTTTGCAAGCTTTCATTGTTCTTGTTTCCTGCTTCTATATGCTTTACAACACACCGCACAGACACACATACATTATATATATATATATATATATATATATATATATATATATATATATATATATATATATATATATATATATATATATATATATATATATATATATATATATATATATATATATATATATAAAATATATTTATATATATATATATCTATAAATTTATAATTAAAAATAAATTATAATAAAATAAATAAAATAAAATATATTATATATAAAAAAATATATATATATATATATATATATATATATACATCTTTTTGGTGTTGTGTTGTTTTGAGTTGTTTTGTTTTGTTTTCTTTTGTTTTTTTTTGTTTTTATGCATATTTTTTAATTGATTTTTATGCATTTATTTTAATCATTATTTATTTTTGATTTTTTGATTATGTACTATATATGTCGTACGAATCGAGTATATATAGTAAAAAAGTATTTTTCTTGAAAATAGTAAAAACAAAACAAAAAGGAGAGAAATGACCCTCGACCTGTAAAAAATTATTTTCTTTGAAAATCGTAAAAACAAAAAGGGAAATGACCCTTTACCCGTAGAAAATTTGGAAAAGTAGAAAATCCAAATATTTCGTTTTTTTTTAGTGTGGCTAAAAATGCCAAAGTGAAATTTTTTTTTTTAAGTGTTTTTTTTTATTTACATATAAAAATATACATTGTTTTTTTTATATGGTTTAAAAGTGTTGTAATTAATATAAAAATTACAAAAAATTAGAAAAGACCTTATAGAAAGACAAAAGGTCAAAAGGTCATCAGAACAAGTTAAAAGGTCATAGAACAAGAAATGGTTCTATTTTGACCCTTGACCCCAGAACAAAATTTGTTCCAGTAAGAACATCAGGAAAATGTTCTAAGGGAACACAGATCATAAGAGAACACAGGTCATAAGAGAACACAGGTCATAAGAGAACACAGGTCATTAGAGAACATGTCCTCCAGAACACAAGAATAGAGAATTCTTTTAACCGTTCTAAATGAACAAAATTTATAGACATTGTTCCAGAAGAACACAAGACTTTCAGAAAAGATTTTTATCACAACAGAACTTTATAAAAGAACTTTAGAACAGCCTAAAGTTACAGTTCATTTTGAAGAACAAAAAGAACTTTAGAACAGCCTAGAGTTATAGTTCACCATTGTAGAACAAATAAGTTAACCTTTGACAAAGAAGAACAAATAAGTTAACCTTTGACAAAAGAAGAACAAAAGAACTTTAGGACGAACTAGAGTTAAAAGTTCATATTTTTGAAGAACATTAGAACAAATAGGTCAAGAAAAGATGACCTAGAACATTTTATAGAACAAATAGGTCAAGAAAAAATGACCTAGAACATTTTAAAGAACATATTATCAAATCAGAACACTATTGTGAATAAGGACTTAAGAAAAAATATATTTATATTTTTTTGTTTTTGTTTAAATAGTTACATTCACTATTTATATTAGAAAATATTAAGTGATTAAAAGTTTCATTTAATTTTTAATTAATATTTTTTTTTATTGTGATACAATTAATAGTGATTTTTAATATCTTCGATTATTTTGAGAATATTTGAACAGAACATCTTTAATTAAAAATGAATTTAGAAAATTTAGTGAAAAACATTTTCGTTTTGATAATGATAGTTCTTTGTTTAAATAGAAAAGAAAACATAGTTCCAATCTTTGTGAAACTTAGAAAAGTTAATAACAAAGTAATTAAAAATTTTAATAAATTAAGTGAGGTAGACATTCGTAATATTAATATATTAATTAGTAACCGATCTTAATGAACAATTTTAATTATAATTAAAGGTAATTAAAATCAAAGTAATTAGACAGAACACTTATATATTTTAATTAATGTTTGAAAACTTATGTTTTTTTTTTTAATATTTTTTTGGTGTTTTAAATAAAAAATATTTTCTTTAAAAGCAGTCAGTATTATAGACTTGAAAAAGACTTGAAAAGTTATATAACAAGACGCATTAGAAAAATGCTATAAACTTTGAAAAAATTTTGTGAACAATTTTTAGTGACTGAAAATACTTAGAAAAGTTACTTAACAAGAGCAATAGAAAATGCTAAAAACTTTGGAAAAATTTGTGAATAATTTTTAAAGAATATTTTTTAATTAGTTTCTTATAGTTTAGAAATTTTCTTTTGATAGTTTTTATATTGAAGAACGAAGAATGAGTTCATCAGAGACATTCAAGATAGACTTTAAACTTTGAACTTTTAATTTTGAAATAAATAGGAATATTTATTCCTCATCATCTAAATAGATTGATAAACTACAACACATAGCCTCAACACAATGAAGAGGAATAGTGAAGATAAAGAAGAAGACGAAAGAAGGTTGCAAAGACTGGCCTCCTTATATACAAATATTGAGGAAGCTTTGGAGTATTATTCCTGGCTTCATACCGAACCAAATTCACTATTACAAGAACAAACGAGAATTCATTCTAGCAACAGAAACAATGAAAATATTGTTATTGAAGAACAATATCGATACAGAATGCCTACTGTGCCTTGGATAAACAATGAAACTGTCCCCACAGTAGAAAACATAGGTTATATTTTTACAGAATGTCATAGAGACATGTATCCCTCTGTAAATGATTTTACGGTATATCGTATGCAAAGCGCTAATTTAGAATTACCG
>JABUQX010024297.1:0-5000 GCA_015478945.1 Trachelipus rathkii
AAAAAGAGCGGATACCATGTCTTGCCCGAGTCATAGAGTTGTAAAAAGCCCGGATATCCGGTCTTGCCGGAGTCGGAGTCGGATCTCGGCTGCATCACTAATATCATCTTTTTCAGGAATCTGAGTAATGATGGGAGACAGATTAGGGGATAAAGACGCAGGCCTCTTACCTAGGTTTGGCGAACTCATCGGGAGGGTATGTGGCAGAGTGTCTTGGCAGGAAATGCTCTCGAAGCTTTGTGTTTGTGAACCAACTTAGTTTCATTGCTAGTTGGTTGGAAACTAGTAGGGTTGTTGATGGCATTTTGAGCAGTAGATTGGATCAAGGGCTGCTTTTGGACTATTTGAGAAGTCGGTAGTATGGGCAATGCAGGTTGCAGTAACTGCTTGAGTTTGGCTAGAATTTGGGGGAAGAGCTCTACTGGAATGGAGTTGTGTCGGTAAATTAACACGCGGAGGCAGGGGGGCTGCTGAAATTATAGCATAAGATTGCCTTTGTCTTGTGGGATATTTGATTTTGAACTGGTGTATAGTATCTCTCCTAATCAATTTTTGTATGGTACATAACCCCAAAACCACCTGTTCAAACAGATAAGACGGACATTTTAAGGAAGAGGAACTGTGGGGTTCTCCATAGTTTTTGCAGCGTGGTGTGTTCTCACATGGAATGTGAAATTCTTCTCCGCAGATTGGGCATATGCCATGTGGTCCCCCACAGTATTTTCGGGGATAATCAAACCGTTGGCATTTAAAGCAACGTCTGTGTAGGGAAATAAACGTGCGAACAGTGTAACTTGGAAACCTGTCACCTTTGAAGGTGGAAAAGTGGTACTAAATTGTCAGTAGTAAACGAGGATTTGGGGTATCAGACGAGTCCCAATGAAGGGTAAATCTATAAACGTTTGTAACGGGAAATCTTTTCTGCTGGAGCTTTCTTAAAATTACAGCAATATCTTCGTTTTTCTGTTCTAAATAATAAATAGGGCCTTTCAATGTGTTTCTTATTTCATCAGGAGTGCAAATAAGAGGGATGTTTCCAAGAGACGTTATGGATGGTAAGTTGGAACTTTGATTCCGGGTAGTAGCTTGAGCGAGAAGGAATGATGTCGGGAATGATGTGTCAGCAGGCATTCCCGGAAGGGGAGCAGCATGTGGAGTAAAGAAATGAGAATGACTATGAAGGGGGTCACCTTTTCTGGATTGAACCAAACGTTTGGGCCAATGTGGTGTCAAAGGCACACCAGGCAATGAATAACTGAAGTTATGCAGAAGACTTTCAGGTGTAGTAGAAGGAATAAAAAGCGGACCTGCTGATATAGAAGTAGGAGGGACCGAGGCGGGGTCAGGCTGGGAAACCGACAGATGGCAATAACGTAGGCCTTGGTTTAATAACGTTTTTTCTTGAAAAGCCAATTTCATAAAAAATTAAACCACAGACTTCGTCTCCATAGATGAGCAAATATGACAATAAAACGAATGAAACATAAAAGTAAATAACAGGACGGGCTGGAGAGGCGTATATTTCATATGGAAGGGTAGTCCTTCTCCCTACAACAGGTCACAGTCCAGAAAGAGACTCACCCAACTTACAGAACCCCAATATGCAGGGTAGGATGTGGATGTGGCCTCGGAAGAGCCTCCCGGAACTCCACACCGGTTTACCCCCCGTGAACCACGCAAAACCTAAATAACTTCACTTTAGAGCCAGAGATTATATACCAAAGGGCAGGACAGTCTCCTCACCGGCTAGCTCAATGTTCGGGTTCCATACAATTGACTGCCCGGTCATGGGCACACGAAAAGACTGGGTTTTCCTGTACCCTCATCCACGGGAAAGAAGTGTGAGGTGGACTAAAGACCCATGCAGGAAGAGGCACCGGATGGTCCAAGATGCTGTGATGTGGAAAAATGGGAGGACATCCTCTTTCAAGAGGGAAAGTACGTACAAAGTACTTAAAGGCTTAAAGGAACTGATGAGTGGCAATTCAAAAAAAAAAAAGAAGAGAGAAGAGAGAGAGAGAGAGCCAGAGAGATATGAGAGACCCATACGCCATAGAAGCAGAGAGAGACGCGATGAGAGAGAGTGAGAACCTGAGAGAGAGAGAGAGATGTAGAGAGAGAGGAGAGAGATATGAAGAGGGAGACGAGAGACACAGTAGAGGGCAGGAGAGAGAGAGACGAGAGAAAAAAAAGAAAAAGAGATAAGACCAAGGGCACGGACGCGTATATGAGAGGTGTATGCACGAGCAAAGCAGAAAGCCAGAGAGAGAGAGAGAAGAGAGAGAGAGAGAGAGAGAGTAGAGAAAGCGAACACGAAGAGGTTGAGACACCATTCACACTATAATGAATGAGGTATATTTTGAAATAAAAATGAGGAAGAAAAAAAAAAAGATTTCCCCATGTGATTAACAAATGCAACAATCTAAGATAGCTGAGCGCCATGTATGACGATCTCGAAATAGCCCCCCTGCCATATTGCGCGGTTATGCGAGCCCACATCGTCGTGTTTCAGGGATTACATTCACCAAGACATAGGCACAGCAGCTGCGACGAATCAAATACTCAACATATACCAACATCTTGTCCTGGGTAATATACATACATACAGTACATACATACATATATATATATATATATATATATTATCTATATCTAATTAATAATTAGGGTCCTATATCTATATATGTCACCTGTACACTATCAATTGCTCTAGATTATAAATATATATATTCAGCATATCTTTATATATATTATATAATATGCAAAAATGTATACTGTTTTTTATGAATTTAATAGTATTATTACTAATAATATATATATATATATATATCACTATATTTATTTTTAAGTTGGAGAAATCTATAGGTAATTCATTTCATAATACATGTTCAGAGAATATCTGCGCGAAGGACTTTCAAACCTTAAGAACACACCACTTCCTCGCCTCACACAACTTGAGAAATATTATATATACGCATATTAAATCCTATAATATATATATAACGCATACTACTAGCTAATAAAATATATTCAGCTTTAATTACCATTTATATATATAGACACCATTATATAATTGACTTATATATATATATAAATAATACATATAAATATATATATATATATATATATATATAATATATATATACTACTTACAGTCAGCTCACCACCACTCATGGGCTGGGCCCTTTTCAAGGAGGGGGCATAAAATTAAACATAGGAAAACTCACCCATTTCTTAAAGCGTTGAGACGCAAATCTCTCCGTAGTTGAAGAATCGCAGATACCGTGGGCTTTATATATATGGCGAGAAGAATTAAATACACGTGGCACGAAACAGAAGCGCTATAGCATAGGGTTCCAAACATGTTCCTAAGAGCGCAATGAAGACGCATAAAAATCAGTTGATACGGAAAGATAATGTCCCTACCACTAACTGAGTTGACCTCGAACGAGCTAGGCTCATTCTCATTTTATCAATTCTTTACTCACCACCTAAATACACCCCGTATAATTATACGGCGCCTAACAGAACTGGCACGTTAGAATCTAAATCGAAAGCCATTGATACTAAGGCAGCTTGAAAAAGAAGGGAATGAGACTGCCAGATGAGCCAGGAAAATAGTTAAGGAGAAGAGTTTCACACACGACTTTCTTTAAGATATACATATACATTAGCTAGGCAGAGCTATAAGGGGCGCGCATAGATATGAAAAATCAGAACGGGCTTTACTCATTATCTTTTTCGGGAGTGATCGGTTGAACAAAAGCAGCAACTTCAGCACTGAGGAAAAAAGTATAGTGTTAAGAACATACGAGAGTAGAGTTTGAACAAGGAACAGGAGCCAAGCTCATGAATGCACATTCCGCATCAAAACATGGGGAGGAATGCCATCCGGGCCACTAGCCTTCCTGGCGTTCATAGATCTCAGGATCTCAATGCACACGATCATGTGTGATCACAGGTAAAGACTTGGGAAACCTGAGAGGAGAAAGAGTAGTGAGGAGGAATGCCGGAACCGTCCAGGGTAGAATTAGATAAAAAAAGGAGCCGAAAAGATTGGCCTTTTCAGAAGGAGAGTTAGCCTAACAGAACCGTCAGAGCGAATAAGGAGAGGAAAGGCAGATTTACCAAAAAATGATTCGGAGATGGTTTTTGGCAAAGAGGCCAGAAATGTTTTATCAGTAGGAGACACCAAGCAGGTTGACGCCGCACTTTCTTTTAATGAAACGCCGCGCGGTTAGCCTGACAAATAGTAACCCTGGTGCAACAACGATTTCCGAACCAGAATGAAAATTTAGTAGGAGTGATAAGGAGAACAGTGAGAGGTTTATACTCAATGTTACGAAGTATAGCGAGCTACGGCAATGTCTCTCTCCTCCTGATATGCGCGAGAAACAAAGCTACTAATCGAACCATCGGACTTTTGCGGAGAAAAAGACTTAAGTAGGAATGAAAGAAAGATTTGAGGGAGAAAAAGATTTGCAGAGAAAAAAGATTAAAAAGATTTAAATAATACTACTATAGTATATAAAAGTAGGCATAATTTATATAATAGCAGTATATGTATCTAATATAATATATATAACTAAAGAAGTAGGGATATATATACATAATTATATATATATATATATATATAATATATATATATATTATATATATATATATACTATATATATATATTATACTATACAATATGAATCTAAGATTTCTCACTTCTGTGCGATTGCGCAGGGAGTGCACCAGAAAGGACAGCATTAAGATTTCATCCTACTTACAGTTAGCGAAACAAAACAAATATTCGCAGAAGTCCTTACCAGCCGACACAACCATACACGGGATGCCATAACTTTGCCTGAAACTGAGACACGGCGTTTCTTTTTTTAATCATTCACTTCTGCTTCATGTCGTCAAAGGGTATATGTTTGAGAAAAAGATCTTATGGCAGGCGGAAAAAGTTACTTGCATGATTGAGCATAGCTGTTTAAAGGCCTGTGGGTATG
>JABUQX010024297.1:10000-16407 GCA_015478945.1 Trachelipus rathkii
TATAACCGTATATATATATTATTATTATGATTATATAGTCCTCAATATATATTATAATATATATATTATATATATATATATATATAAATATATCATATATATAATATAATATATATAATATATATGATATATATATTAGTATATATATATATATATATATTATATATAGTATATAATATATATTAATATACTACGTTATATATATATAGTTAATATATATATATACTATATATATATATATATAATTATATATATATTTATAATATATATAATAAATATATATATTATATATTATAATCAAATATATATATATATATACCCTATATATATATTATATTATAATAATATAATAAATTATAATAAATTAAATATAAAAAAAATTATTCTAATATATATAACTATATATATATATATAATATATATATTATATATATATATAACTAATACATATATTATATATGTATAAATATATATATATATAATATATATATAGAATTATACTATATATTATATATATATATATATAATATATATATATATATATATTATATATATATATACGTAAATATGTTATTATTATCATCTTCCCTCTAACTCTGATTGGTTTGAGGTGCGTAAGCATACAACCGAAACAGAAAAGTAGTTAGAAGAATATGATAGCAAGTAGATTTATCCGTCCCTCTTTAATACCTCCCAATGTGAGAAACCTCGCGAGACCCATCATCATGTAAGATCCCACCGCGTAGAGGTTTCACGAGACTGACGACGAAGACCGCTCACTGCGTGGCATCATCGTCAGTGTAGGGTTTCATCCGCTGTGGTAAGAGCCTCCGAACACAAGCATGATCCTCCCACGCAGACAAAAATGCCCAGACCATTCCACTCCTGCTTATGCAACTTTCTTCTCAGCCTCTGATATAATTTATTTTTCTCTCCTCAGGCATTCCTTTTACCTGACAAAACACATCCAGCTTGCTCTTTATTTCGAGTTTCTCCCCACGCCGGATCGAGTTCCACGACCAGCGACCTCCAGCTTAACGCCGTTATACTTCGCTTAACCTCAAACGGTCCAAACCGATCATCCCTTCGCACAGTAACCTATTCCATATCGACGAACCATTTAACATGTTCATTGTACTAGACGATGTTATTCTCGTATTTACTAGTCCTTTCACGCAGAAATCGCCAGCACCACACACTAACTTGCCTTAACTGCTCGATATATTAAAACATTGTCTAAACATGCTTATTTCATCCATTCTTCTATCACCTATCTAACAATTCAAGCTACAAAACAGTGCCGGATTAAGACCCTGCTGGCCCTAAGGCACACTTTGAAAAGTGGCCTGAAAATACACATATAAAATATTCACTCAATCCCCCACTAATACCAATTGCTTTCACATTTTAACGTTAATTTGTATGTATTTACTGTTAACAAATAAATTGAACATTAATTGTTTACACTTTATTATCAAATACTTTTACATAAGTTACATTACAACTTTGCGCGCTTTTACAACTCAAGTTGATCGTTTCACGTCTTTAATTCTTTTCAGTTGAGAAAAGGAACGTTCCCCTGAGCAATTTGTAGCCATTAATGATAGGTAAATTCGCAGTGCTAGTTCCGTGTTTGGAAAAGCAGAAGAGACACCGGTAGTGTGGAGCATTGTAAACATTTTATGGGCACTTCCAGCTGATGCTATTTCATCGTCATCGCGTATCTGCTGATTCTGCTCTTTATACCAGCATATAAATTGACAAAATTCTGCAGGAAAATTTGAACTAAGGTCCTTTGAATAAACAACAACAAGTCTTGTAGTAGCAGCATCGATATCTTCATCAGACATAGATTCATACTGAGTCAAAACACCAAACCTCTGCAGTACTGTAGAATATGCCTCAGTACGTATCTGCAGTGTACTTTTTAGTTTGATCCATGATGACATAAAAGATGTTGATTTTAAATTTTTACTGGACAGACATTCCATCCAGAACATCTGTAGCATCTCCTTCATCACTAACATTCCTCTTACGTTTAGGCACTCGCCACCATTGGATTTGTATGTGCTGCTGCTACTGAGTGCACTTGCCTGTTGCTCATAATAGTCAAACTTCTCTCGGCATTCATCTACGAATTTATCCAAGCTGTTCAGCAAACCAACAGCTGGTGTTAATTCGATGGTCGAGCCTTGCAGCAATTTACTACAGCAGTTGAAACGCTGCAAAATGTCATTCCATAGTTCACACATTAAGGCAACTTCAATGGTGTCCATGTAGTTTGCCAGTGCACCTGCTTCATTTATTGTGCCGCCGTTCTGAGTAGCATCCTCTGAGATCTCCTGGAGAGCACTTTGAAACCGATCGTACCCTATGAAAATTGCTTTTGTGGCATCATATCGAGCAAACCACCTGATATCCATCCGATGGCTTTTTCGGAACTAGACATTCAAGGTTCTTTTAACAAGGTTCAACAACACATGTCAACAATGTGTTAATGTAACATAAAATGAATACAAACGCTCCAGGAATTGAAAAATGGAAAAAAAAGAAACTGCTTCAACGCAACAATCCACAACTAATTAAGTTAAATTAAATTTAGAGAGTGACCTGCGCAAGTAATATACACCACTAGACTGTTCTTGTTATTCAAGATTTTCTGCATGCCATTACATTTACCAGGCATATTACTGGTATTATCGAAAGCCTTCTTACTACAATTTTCAAAGTTGATTCCTTGATCTAGTAAGTATTAAAGCAGAGTATCAGCCAGATTCTTTCTTGTTTGACTAGAGACAGGTATGAAAGTTAGAAAACCCTCCACAGTCTGGTGATGCACCATATGACGTAGCGCAGAATGATGGTTAACTTGTCAGAATCTGCAATATCTGGAGTAGAGTCCACAGAAACTGAGAAATATCGTGACTTGGCAATCTCCTCCTTGATGACACTGAGAACTCGTTTACTCATCATAGTTATTACTTCTTCGCAAATTGTTTTTGACAGGTAAGAGGTATGGCCACATCCGCCATTGATATAAGTACGAATATGTTGGGCCAAAAATGGATTAAACTGCCCAATGAGCTCTAACCATGATAATTGCCGTTGTCTTTACATCCAAAAATTTTATTACTACCTCGAAGAGCCAGCCCTCTCTCACAGAGAAAAATTTGTTTCAACACAGCGTGGCAAAACGTTTTTCCAGTAGTTGGTCTGCTTCGACATGTTTTGATATAATTGCTTATCAACTCGTCCAGCAACAACACTGAGCTGACATAATGTCAGACATGACTTGGATGTGCTTTGGACTGGTTTCGTGCGCTTTTAAGTTTTGATCTATATTCTTCCAATCTGAAAATCCTTGGTCAGAAAGCTGTACGCAGTCTGGTGAAAACAGAATAAAAGGAAAGAAGAAAACACAGGCTTTGGCTGGAGAATACACAGGCCAGTCAAAATCAGTTATCTCTCCATTCTGTAAATCCCGTTTAAAGGCACTGGAATTCACACCAGAATACTCACTCTTTGTTTCCGAATAGCTGTCTGCCAAGTTTCGAAAATGAGCTGTCCCCACTCCCCAGGCTGATGTAAATTTCACGCAAATCGTCTGTTATGTCACAGAAAAGCCCAACATCACTTGGAATTGTTACTGAAGGCGAAGCAGTGCCAGCCCTGTCTTCTACTACAGCGTCAGATGGTCCGGCTTCAACAGTAGACTCCTCTTGGTTTCTGTCCACTTGAGATGAATGAAAGCAAATCACCAATATCAGTAGAATTAGAACCTATATATATATATATATATATATATATATATATATATATATATATATATATATATATATATATATATAAAAAATATATATATTTATATTTATATATATATATATATATATATATATATATATATAGAACAAAGTCTAGTTATTGACCTTTTGATCTAAAGTAAATTTTAATTTTAACTTATTATAAATGAAAGGAAATTCAAAACAGAATGTAAAAACCGTAGGGAAATGTATTTTTAAGTTATAATTAAAAAAAAATACTAACCTACTCTTGTAGGTTTTACTTCACTCGGCGGAGGAATATTTTAGGAAAATTTTGCCGACTTTTTCAATATACTCGGTGTCAGTCTTAACTTGAAACTCCTCGGGGGAAGGTGTGCTGCATTTTTTTTTAAATGAAAATGATATAATATTTGCGTATTTACACATGAAAGTGTTAAATAAATAAAAAAAAAGTCTCATTAAATTAAGTTTAAGAAAAAATTGTTCGATTATAAGTTCTTTTAAGTTGCTAATTATAAATTGTTAAGAATATACCAAAAACATCTTTTTCGACGCCCGCCATTATGTTTTGTCGATGGACCTTTTTACGGTAATAGTTACCCAAATATATATCTCTATATAACATAAATATATTTTATATTTTTTAATTTAATTTATATATATATATATATATATATATATATATATATATATATATATATATATATATATATATATATATATATATATATATATATATATATATATATATATATATATATAAAATAACATACACATATATGTTTATATATATAGACCTATATATATATATATATTATATATGTATATATATATATATATATATATATATATATATATATATATATATATATATATATATATATATATATATATATATATATATATATATATATATATATATATATATATTTTTTTTAAAAAATATTACACAAAAAAATAGGGGCTCGAGCCGACGGTGAAACAGAGGGGGGGACGTTTTCCATACCCCGTAGGGGAAGGACGGAGGAACCCCCGCGACACCCAAATACCAAAGAGCGGGGGTTCCGGAGACCCTCCCGGAGAAGGGAAATAGTCCTACCCTGTCGTTTGGAAGGCCGGGAGCCCCGACTCCTGCATCTTGGGTATTCCTTTAGTTAAAAAAAAAAAATAAAAAAAAATAAAACTGACGGAGTCGTAAAACGTAACAGGTCCTATATATATTTGAATCATCAAATCCCTATAATAAAAAGTCTATTTATGGTCCATAAAGATACCCTGTACTATTTTTTTTGGCTAACGAGTACCGTTCAAAAGGTCAATAACTAGACTTTCTCTATATATATATATATATATATATATATATATATATATATATATATATATATGTATATGTAATGTATAATATATATATAACTATATATATATATATATATATATATATATATATATATATACTATATATATATATATATATATATATATATATATATATATATATATATATATATAATAACTATAAATATATCTTTATAAATTTATATATGTATATAATAATATATATATGTATATATATATATATATATATATATATATATCTATATATATAAATATATATATTTATATATATATATAATATATATAATAATAAATAGATATATATATATATATATATATAATATATATATATATATATATATATATATATATATATATATATATATATATATATTAATAATATTAATAATAGCTAATAATAACCAATAATAATATGTATGTTACCTTCTTCAACTAATGTTCATTAAATTTATTATGACAAAGAGATGTTATTTTAATATAATAATATGGTAAATTTTCGGTTGGTCCTAAGGCGGCTGTGGCCCTGAGGCTTGTGCATTGTTTGTCTAATGGTTAATCTGGCACTATATATATATATATATATATATATATATATATATATATATATATATATATATATATATATATATATATACTATAAATATATATATATAAATATATAAATACACCTATATATATATATATATATATATATATATATATATATATATATATATATATATATATATATATATATAGAAGTTATTTGGTTTGATGGACTAGCCCAAATGGTCGACAGGGAAAATGGTCGACAGGTCAAATGGTCCCCGTACAGCCCGCCGTAGGCGTAAGGTTAGGTTAGGTTAGGTTAGTTTAAGTTTTGTTGGATTCGTAAGAGAAACTCTAAATAAAGATCATTTATTTTTACAAATGTCGACCATTTGACACGTCGATTATTTTCCCTGTCGACCATTTGGTACTAGCTTCATTTGGCTTAAATCAACATAGTTTTTTTTTTGGTTTAAACCAACTAAAAATAAACATTTTTGGTTTTGGTTTTTGTTTTTGTGTTTTTTAGTTATGGTAATTGTTAGCCAGAGGGTTGTCACCCCCGATTTTTATGAAAATCCAGGATATACTCTAAAAAATAATAATGAAGAATAGTGAAAACGAAATTGTCGCTCTCTTTAGGAAAAAAAGTTACAGCCTCTCAAAGTTGTTAAAATCCATAGACTTTTCAATATTGATCGATCAGGTTAGGTCTCATTCAGGCCCTCTAAGTCAGGTTAT
>JABUQX010024298.1:0-61912 GCA_015478945.1 Trachelipus rathkii
ATAAATATTATTATTATTATTATTATTATTATCATTATTATTGTGTGTGTGTGTGTATTATTATTATTATTATTATTATTAATTGTAATCTTTATTTTATTATTATTTACATTATTATTATTATTATTTTTATTATTATTATTATTATTATTATTATTATTATTATTATTATCATTATTATTATTATTATTATTATTATTATTATTATTATTATGTGTGTGCGTGTGTGTGTTTTCAGCTTTTTTTAATAATAACATTTTATTATTATTATTATTATTATTATTATTATTATTATTATTATTATTATTATTTTATTATTATTATTATTATTATTATTATTATTATTATTATTATTTGTGTATTATTATTATTATTATTATTATTATTATTATTATTAATATGTAACTTTTATTTTATTACCATTGCAATTGTAACCTTGATTATTATTATAATTATTATAATTATTATTATTATTATTATTATTATTATTATTATTATTATTATTATTATTATTATTATTATTATTATTATTATTATTATTAACAATATTAAAATTCTTATTATTATTATTATTATTATTATTATTATTATTATTATTATTATTATTATTATTATTATTATTATTATTATTATTATTATTATTATTATTATTATTATTATTGTTGTTGTTGTTGTTGTTGTTGTTGTTGTTGTTGTTGTTGTTGTTGTTGTTGTTGTTGTTGTTGTTATTATTATTAATATTATTATTATTATTATTACTATTATTATTATTATTATTATTATTATTATTATTATTATTATTATTATTATTATTATTATTCTGGATACAACCTGTTTTTTATGAATGTTCGGTTTTCAAAAAAAAAAAAAACTCAAACAACTTCGTTTTTATATTTTTTATTTTTCTTTTCTTAAACTCCTTTCTGGTGTGAATTTGATCGAAGAAACAACCTAAGAAAGAGCTTGCTCAATCATTTTCAAATCTGAAAAAAAAAATTTATAAAATCGGTTTGGTAGGAAAATGTTCTCCTCATTTACAATATTTGAAAATAAAAATTGATCTTGGACTAAAAAAACTTTTCTTTGGATCATGAAGAATCATACACCGAAACAAAAAATCTGACCTAAAACTTCTAAAACTTCTCTGTAAGTGAAAATAAATTGAGTATATGACGGAAATAATATGAAAAATAAATGAACAAAATTGTAAAAAAAGAAAAAAATTAAAATATATTTTTTTGGCCTCGCAATTTATTATTATTATTATTATTATTATTATTATTATTATTATTATTATTATTATTATTATTATTATTATTATTATTATTATTATTATTATTAGTTATTTAATTTATTTGTTATTAAATTTATTATTATAACTACAACTTAGTTAATATTATTATAAATGTCAATTCTATAATTATTTATTTGTAATTAGAAAATTGAAAAGTTAAGTAATTAATATTTAGTGTATATATCGCATTAGTCATGTTATAATTTGATATATATATATATATATATATATATATATATATATATATATATATATATATATATATATATATATATATATATATATATATATATATATATATATAGAGAGGAGAGAGAGGAGAGAGAGAGAGAGAGAGAGTAGAAGTACAGGAGTCACCAATGCTCACCAGAAAGTGGCAATTCTGAGTCGAAAAACGATTTGAAAGAGCGGTTGCTAGGGAAAATTCAGCTCACATATCATACCCCCCGACCAATGAGTAGTGAGTAAAAGGGCAACGCTGTGAATTTATATTTTAAAGAAATATTTTATAGCTATGTCTACTTACTAGAATTTTTCCATAGTACACAAAGGAGTTGAGGGAGATTCCTTTAGTTTGATAGTTGCACACGGATGAGTTATGTCCGTAAGGGTGATGGTTACTTGGCTTCATGCAGATTGATGTCTAATGGTGGCTGTGCGCATGCGTTATTCGTTATGCATGGAATATTCGCTTAC
This sequence comes from Trachelipus rathkii, assembly GCA_015478945.1. Lineage (NCBI taxonomy): Eukaryota > Metazoa > Arthropoda > Malacostraca > Isopoda > Trachelipodidae > Trachelipus > Trachelipus rathkii. The sequence goes on from JABUQX010024298.1 coordinate 1,991, forward strand.
TTTGAGAAACTTGGAAAAGAAAAATATTCAAGCAAACATTGACTAAGCTAACCTAGGAATCACTGGAGCACCTTCTATTTTATATATATATATATATATATATATATATATATATATATATATATATATATATATATATATATATATATATATATTAATATATATATTTTTCTATATATATATATATATATATATATATATATATACTATATATATATATATTAGAGATGTACCGGAATTCCGGCCATTTGAAATATTTTCCTGTTTCAGCTACGGCCGGAATAGGAATTACTAATCTACTTCTGTGAAAAAATTTGCTGGAAGGGATTTATTTTACATAACCCATAGCCCATCTTTTAACAAAATATAATAGTAGCCTTGTGTAGCATTCATACACAGTGTATTACATACCTACAGTATTATTTAAATAAAGTTTACTCAAATACCTCAAAATATAGGATAATAATATATATATATATATATATATATATATATATATATATATATATATATATATATATATCTTCTTTCTTTACATATACATATATATATATATATATATACTATATATATATATATATATATATATATATATATATATATTGCAATGGAGTACACAGTCCATTTTTTCAAACTCGCTGGTAAGCCAGTGAGCAGTTAAAGAAATAAATGACTCGTTTGAATATTCAGCTGTCCATATATTTGTAGTAAATGATATCTGATCGGCCTTATATAACTTCTCGAATACTGCTGATCTCAATTTACTGTATGAAGTTGGTAACATCTTCTCTACAAGTATACTAGGAATAAGACATTTTGGTTGAAGATGGGCAATAAGTTCTATAAATCCCTGCTCTTCAGTGATTGTGAATGGCTGGTTACTCATGGAAATAAGATTCATTACTTTCTGATGAATTGCCTGTGATTTTGGGTCAGTGACATGCCAATTTTTTTGGGAGAAATTTTCCTCAAGACTCACTTGTTTAACGGATTGGATCTTTCGCTATTTTGGGGTGTCTTCTGTTATAGAAAATACAGGACTCTCCCTTTTACTATCCAAATTTATGACTTCTAGATATTCTCTTCGGTGATGATTTTCCATATGTTTATAAAGTGGTGTTGTACCAAATGTTTTTAGTATACTACCTCGTTTTATTTTTATGTGGCATATTTTACACTCTATTATAGATTTTGTAACATTATTAAGAGGGGTAATGCCCGCTTACACCCCTTCGGGGTGATCCCCCCTCTCAAGATTCACACCCTTTCAAGGGGCGCATCCCCTCTGGGTTTTCTCTCGGGAGGTGGTGTGTTGCTTTAGATACTCTTGGTTAATGAAAACTGTTTATTCGTAAGTAAGGTACGTTATGTTAAATATTACTATGACAGTGTGGAAATAACACTGATTTCTTAGAGAAATGATGAGTTTTTGTAAGATATTACTGTGTTAACTGACGATGATGTGTTAGAAACGTGAGCCTAGGTTAAGTTTTTGTTGAGTAATGTTAGGTTTGCTCTAGACTTTTGCTAATGTCTACGTTTATTCATATGTCAAATGATGTTATACTCCGAAACGAGTGACACTTTGATGAAATAGTGTCAATTAAGGATAAATCTTTGTTAAATGTTACTATGTTAATGTAAGAAGTATTTGATGATAAGACATGCTTGAAAGATTGTATTTAGGTTTCGTTTTTGTGTTAAGTTACTTTACTGTTGTCAAGTGTGGAACTTTGTTAATGTTAACAGTTTGTTCGTGTGTAAGTTGTGTTTAGGTTTGTCATTTGGCCCATTATATTTTTAGTTCAGGTGATGCTATGTTAGCTTTATTAATGTAGAAACTTTATTATTAGCATATATATTCATATGTGTGTGTGTGTGTGTGTGTGTGTGTGTGTGTGTATGTGTGTGTGTGTGTGTGTGTGTGTGGTTCTGTGTGTGTGTTTGCAGTGTGTGTGTGTGCGTGTGTGATTTATTCTTACTTCATTACACTACTGTTCACATAACTGATTCTGTTCTAACATGTATCGTCAATTAGCGCATCTTGCAAAAGATAAACCGTTTTTCTAAATGTTGAAGACTAACATTTATATTTTCAAATCATTTTCTTTTTATAAACGTTAACTAATGTGATTTTTTTCCTAAGTCATCCATATACTGTTTACTATTTTTTTTATAGTTTTCATATACATTTATACTAGTGTGTCATTTTCCTAGTTTAATTTTTAAGAATTATCTTTATTTTAAATTTATTTTTAACTTTATTTTTTTTTCCAAGTTGTTTTTTTGTTATTTTTATTTTGTTATTTCTCCATTTTGATTTTTTTATTCAATTTATTTTCTTTATTTTTCAAATAATTTTACATTTAGACTTTTTTTTTTAATTTTTTATTTAATTTTAATAATTTTATTTTAAATTTTTAATTTTCTAGCCTTTATTTTATACATACTGTTTAGACATTTTTATTTTAATTTTTAGTTTTTTTTTTTTTTTTTTTAATTTTTAATTTTTATCAATAAAGTTTTATTTATTTTATTTTTGTTTATTTTTTTTAAATTTTTTTTTTAATTTTTAACTTTTTAATTTTGTGTGTGTATTATTGCTCTTTGTGTGTGTGTGTGTGTGTGCCATTTATTCTTAGTTCATTACACTACTGTTCCATGACTGATTCTGTTCTAACATGTATATCGTCAATTTAAAGGCTGCATCTTGCAAAGGTAGCCCGTTTTCTAAATGTTGAAGACTGACATTTATATTTTCAAATCTCATTTTCTTTTTATAAACGTCAACTAATATAATTTTTTTCTAAGTTGAAACATGCATATATTGTTTACTATTTTTATAAGTTTTTATTTCACATTTATACTCTGTATTCTAATACATTATTTTATTTTTTTATTTTTTTATTTTTAAATTTATTTTCTAACTTTATTTTTTTTTTTTTTTTTTATTTTTTTTTTTTATTTTTTTTTTTTTTTTATTTTTTTTTATTTTTTTATTTAAATTTATTTTTCTAACTTTATTTTTTTATAAGTTTATTTTACATTTATACTTTGTGTTTAATTTTTTTTCATTTTTAATTTTAATTTTAAATTTTGATTTTCTAACTTTCGTTACATTTGTAGTTTTTTCCATGTTTTCATATCCAACATTTTAAAATTTTTTATTTTAATTTTTTTTATCTTTATTTTATTTCTTTAAAAACTTTTGTTTTTACTTAATCATTTTTTACTTTTTTTGTTTATAACGTAAAAATTTATGTTTTTTTGTGTGTGTGTGTGTGTGTGTGTGTGTGTGTGTGTGTGTGTGCGTGTGTGTATGTCATTTATTCTTAGTTGATATGTTGGTGATGTGCTTGAAAAAAGAAAAAAGTGTAAGCTAAGAGTTACGTTTTGGATGTAATGTTTATTTACTTACTGTTGTTAAGTGAGGAACTTTTTGTTAATGTTGACTGCTTATTCATTTTTAAGGTGTGTCAGGTTTGTCGTTAAGCTGTACATTATTTTCTTGGATTCAGATGATGCTAAGTAATCTTTATTAATGTGAAAACTTGGTTACGTTGGCATATATTCATTGATTTTGTGTATAAAGGAATTTGTTTTTTATGTTAGTTTTATACAAAATGATACTCGAGTAGACTTGAATCAATAGATCAATGAATCAATAGATCAATAGGGATGGACAGGAGGGTGGAGGGATGGTAGTTTGATTTACTGATTTACTGATTTAGGGTATGTAAAACGTTTACAATTTTAGTAAAAATTTGACTTAAATCAATAGATCAATGGAAACCAATAGATCAATAGATCAATGAATCAATAGATCATGTGATTGGACCAAGGAGGGCTAGGGTCTTGCGTTACTGATTTACTGATTTAGGGTATGTAAAGCATGATAATTTTAGGAAATGTGACCTGAGTCAATAGATCAATAGATCAATAGATCATGTTGGACAGGTGGGTAGGTTGGGTGGCTTGATTTACTGATTTACTGATTTAGGGTATGTAAAACATGACAATTTTAGTAAAAAAATTTGACTTAAATCAATAGATCAATAGATCAATAGATCAATAGATCATGATTGGACAGGAAGGTAGGTTGGATGAAACCAGTTTATTGATTTCTTCTGATTTAGGGTCATGTGAAACACAATTTTATTAAAAGTGGAAACTAAATCAATAGATCAATAGATCTAAATAGATCAATAGATCAATAGATCAATAGATCATAGATTGGACGGACAGGAAGGTGGTTGGATGGCTTGATTTACTGATTTACTGATTTAGGGTATGTAAAAGCATTTACCATTTAGTAATTTGACAGCAATCAAACTCGGATAATGAATCAATGGTAGATCAATAAGATCAATGGTCATGATTGGACAGGAGAACAGATTGGATAATTGGTTTGATTTACTGATTTACACTGATTTAGGGTATGTAAAACATTACAATTTTAGTAAAAATTTGACCTTAATCAATAGATCAATAGATCAATAGATCAATAGATCAATAGATCATGATTGGACAGGAGGGTGGGTGGATGGTGGTTTGATTTACTGATTTACTGATTTAGGGTATGTAAAACATGACAATTTTAGTAAAAATTTGACCTTAATCAATAGATCAATAGATCAATAGATCAATAGATCAATAGATCAATAGATCACAACTGGTCAGGAGGGTGGGTGGATGGTGGTTTGATTTACTGATTTACTGCTTTAGACTATGTAAAAACGTAAATTTGTAAGTTATAAACAAAAAAGAATAAGAAATTTTATTTATTTATTTATTTATTTATTTATTTTTTTTTTATTTATTTCTTGATGGTTCTGAAACCATTATTTTCGAAATCTACAGACTCGATAACATATATAAAGACACCAACATTGTTGTTATACGAATGTTTATTAACTCGGCACCGCACCGGCTCCAGCACTGGTGCCACTAAACTCTAGATCTTCTCCCTGCCTCTCCTCATTCTTCATTCTTCTTCTTCCTCCTTTCCTCCTCCTTTCTTCCTTTCTTCTTCTTCTTCTTCCTCTGTTTTGCATTCCATGCATTTCTTCTTCTTTTTCAAACTGGGACCCCATTCCGTGGGTCCCTGGACTCAAGCCGAATCCTCCAACTCCGTTTCCGTCTCCGACTCCAGAATCCTCTATCTGTCTCCAAGTTTCAGTCTTTACGATCATTTTAATTTTTAGTGGGGCTACGTCTACACTTGCGAAGACGCAGAGGGACTTTCTTTCGTCTCGACAGGACACGTCATCGCTATAACTCGCCAAATTTCACTCCATTACGTTTAAGCTAACAAGGTTTCCAAGGACGAATTTAACGCCTGTCTCTCGGCGCTAGGGCATAGCTTGTAGGGGTGTTCGTTTTTCTAAATGCTGAAAAAAAAACCGCGCCTACTTCGATCATTTACGGTCCACGCGTTGTTCTATTTGCTCGTTCCAATGTAAAGTGGCATCGCGCAGGTGGAGTACCATACTACAGCGATTAATCGAATGTTAATTATTGTAATTATTTTCTTTCGATTACATTTTTCATTGTTAAATGCCAACCAGCGGACGGAGAAAAATGATTTAAGATCAATTTGGGAATAATCGATCACGATAAATCGATTGGAACCCTCAAGAAGAAATGATCTATCATTAAAACCTTCTAGAACCAAAGCGCTTTGGGGGAGCTCCTCCCCACGGGGTTAAACATTACCGACTCTGGTTTAGAACGCCTCGGAAGTCGATATTTGAACCTTAAATTCGGTCTCACCGACCTTGAAAACCCTAACCTTCGTCAAGCTTGAAAAACCAATGTTGCAAAATGTTGCTTGCAACATTTGCAGCACGTATCTAACATCCAGTTGCAACTTCCGGGACGTGACCTTGGCCGTCAGTTTCCCACCCTTACTACTTATATATATATATATATATATATATATATATATATATATATATATATATATATATATATATATATATATATATATATATATATATATATATATATAGACTATTTCCAACAATAGAACCATATATTTTTATAAAATATTTATCTATAAATATATATATATATATATATATATATATATATATATGCACAGTTTATTACTTTTTTACTCTTTTTATATATCTGTATGATAACATATATATATATATATATATATATATATATATATATATATATACTTTATATATATATATCATATATATATATATACACTCTCTTTTCTTATTATATATATATATACTATATATATATATATATATTAATATGTATATATGTATATATAAGATCTTATATTGAAAGTTATATATTTTTTTTTATATTTCTTTATAGTTAAAGGAAAGTTCATTAGAAATTCCGGTTCCGGCCGGAATTCCGGCCGGAACCGGAATTTCTATATAACTTTCTTTAATATATATATATATATATATATATATATATATATATATATTATATATATATATATATATATATATATATATATATATATATATACTATATATATATATATATATATAAATATATATACTATATATATATATATATATATATATATATATATATATATATATATATATATATATATATATACCGATATATATATATATATATATATATATATATATATATATAATATATTATATATATATATATATATATATATATAACTATATATACTCTTATATATATATATATATATATATATATATATATATCTTCTTTACATATATATATATATATATATATATATATGCTATATGTGTATCATATATATATATATATATATATATATATATATATATATATATATATATATATATATATACTATATATATATATATATATATATATATATATATATATATATATATATATATATATATATATATATATATATATATATATATATATATATATATATATATATATATATATATATATATACATAAACAATAACTATATATATATATATATATATATATATATATATATATATATATATATATATATATATATATATAAGTCAATGTACAGGACCCACAACGGCACACAAAGAAGCGGCCATACTGAGTTGAAAAAATTAACATCATGGGTGGGTCCTGGGATGTACATATTTGAATGTCAAGAAAAATTTGAGTGATGAAAAGAATATTCAGTCAAAATAAATAAAAATATAAAAAAAAAAAAATAAAATTAAATAAAATTATATCCTTACATCATATAAAATAGTCCTAGTATTACATAACAAAATCAAATGTAAAGAATGTTCAACTCTTGGAATACAAGAAAGAGCAGAGTTACCAATAAGGGTGGGAGATTCAGATAAGATATGGGACAATCTTTTAGAAGGTTCTATGGACCACAAGGAAGGAGTGACGGCGAAGATAGGGTGAAGTTGGGACAATCAATGAAGGTATGTCGAACAGATTGCTGTGGCCTGCTGGCAAAATTTACGAATGTGAGGGAGAGTCACCAGACATATAATGAACATTGGTAAATCATTGGTGTGGCCAATACGGAGGCGTGCAGGTACCTCGTGTAAACGCTTTCGTCGGTGGGAGGAAGACCACTCACCGATGCTCGGCTTTATATTTCTAAGTTTCGCTCCCCGCTGATCATTCGTCCAACACTCTTGCCAGTAAGATCGAAAGCTTTGTCGGAGAACAGGATAGTTATCAGTTGATGGGAGGCGGCCTTGTCGAATGGCATCTGGGAGGTACCTGGAACAGCTCCGAAGAGAAGAGGCGGCCAGTTTGGCCTCTCTATCGGCGATTTTATGAGAGGGGGTCCAACATAAAATGATTTGTTTCTTACGGGAGTGGAGCAGCCGAAGAAATTGTTGTACGGCGGATACCATTGTATTTTTAGAATAAGGGGTTTTAAGCGCTTGGAGGGCGCTGAGCGAATCTGAATAAATGACATAAAAGTGGTCTTGGTTAAGGAATAGAATTCGAGAAAGGCAATCATTATAGCCATTAATTCTGCCGTAAAAATTGAAGCATTAAAGGGTTGGATATGGGAGAGGTTGCGGTCAGTAAAGACAGCAGATGCACACACACTGTCCCCTGTTTAAGAGCCGTCAGTTAACATTGGAGTAAATTCACCGTGAACTGCAGAATGAGACAGAAATGATGCCTTTAACAAGGCAGCAGAGTGGCTAGATTTGGAGAGATGTTAGGGCCAAGCAAATAGTGGGAGCGGGGAATAGCCAAGGTGTGTACTCTTCGTCGTAAGAGAAAGGCAGCACATTTCTTATTAAGGAAATTAAGGATGTTATGAACTGTTTTGGCAAATGGCCAGTAATTAGGATTCTGAGGTATCTCCTGCAGAATCGGTGTCAGAGCAGATGGTATTGGGGGAAAACGAAGATAACTTGCGCACTTGATGTATTCCCTTCGAAGAGTGAGTGGCATCACATTGGATTCAACTACAAGGTTCACCCGGGGGGACGATCGGGAGGCTCCAGTGGAGATACGGATCCCCTCATTTTGGATGGGATCTAACAGGCGTAGTAGAGTTGGGGAGTCCTGACCATATACCACACTGCCATAGTCAAGCTTCGATCGGACTAGGGCAATATAGAGACGTAAAAGGGACTTGCGGTCAACTCTCAAATTTTTGAGGCGAGATGACAAAAGTCAACCGCACGCGATGGCAGGTCGTTTTCAAGTTTAATATGCGGTGCGTATGCTAAGTGGTCATCTAGAATGAGTCCTAAAAATTTGACTTGTGAAGTTACATGAATGGGTGAACCATATAATGTTAGGTTTGATGGAAGAAGGTGTCATGTTCTTCGATTCCCTTTTTTCTTAAAAAGCACTGTTGAGGTTTTGGTGGGAGAGAAATGGAAGCCATGAGAATCACCCCATTAGAAATGAGGAAACATATTTGTGGTCCATGAAGATTTCTTAGGTTACTTGGCTGCTGAAAGCAATAAAGGAGAATCTCTAGCGGAAATAAATAGTGACTTTCTGACTTCACAACAATAAGATGGTGCAGAAGCAATGAAGAAAAGTTTTAGAATTGTTTAAGCTGTTGAAAATATCCAGCGACGTTATATGTTCATTTTTGTTTACATCCACGCGGACTGCAACACATTAGAAACTTAATGGCACAGCGAATGCAACTAGGTACTATTTTCGATTGCCATGGCGGATTACTATTTTAATATAAAAAAAATAGGAAAGATTTTCCTCAAACACAAAATGGACAAAACTCAAACGAATGGGCGAAACAAGGTTTGGTGAAAAGTTACGATGGATTTGTTACGATCTTTCAGATAAATCAGTTGAATGTGAAGAAGTTGAAACTTATCAAATCTAGAAGCAAATGAAGGAAGCGGTTGTTTGAGGTGCAAAAGAAGTATGTGGATGTGCTAAAGTAGGAGTAAGAATGTTAAAAGTGGATGGGTGAGAAATTGAAGAGATGATGCAATCGGTTATAAGTAAAAAAGAAGCTTGGTTGAATGTACTAAAAGCCCATCATGAGGTCTCAAAAGAAAGATGTTTGGAATTATATGGAGGAAAAGAGAATGATAAGTAATTTGGCCGTAGGAAGAAAAAAAGAGTTAAATAATTGGTTTAGGGAAGGGAGATATTGCGGAAACTTACACAAGGGAATAGGAGCTCTTCTGGAAGAAGTGCGAAGGTTAGGAAGGAGAATGACTGTTTAGAATAAGGAATAGAGATGATACTTTCGTAACTGATGAAATGGATGTGAGGAGAGTGTGAGGGGGGGGAGGGACACTTCGAAAATCTGCGTAACATTTTCAGTAATAAAGAGGTGATAGTAAATGTGTGTGGGCTTGATGGTGCAAGAAGGAATAGGTATTTTGGGGATGAGATAATTAGTAAGGAGGAAGGATTACATATGTGTGGGTAGAGTGAGAGAAAGTTTGAAGAATGGTAAAATCTGTAGGCATAGATGAAATTACTGGGTGAAATTATCAAGAATGGAGGCGAGATAGTGATTGAATGGTTTGAGTTGTGTAGCTCAGCGTTTATGGAGATATGGAGCTCAGGGGAATGGAGGAGGGAGCAAGCAGTATTAGTGTCATTATATAAGGGTGGGGTGGAGGGATAAGGGTAACTATAGGAATTATAGGGGAATTAGTTTATTGCCAGGTGTTGCCAGGGAAGATCTTGCTGTTATTTTGGTCGAAAAGAGTGCGTCGAGAGTGACTGAGGACTGTTGGTGAAAGACAAGTTGGTTGGAAGTCTTGGGGGGATGTGTGGATCAATCAATTACATTGAAACAAAATGATTGGGAAAATGAGGAAGAAAATAAATTGTACTTAGGTTTTATGGTGTTTGCTGAGCGGCTATGATAAAGAATAATGGGAAGCTCTATGGAAGGTGTTGGTGATATCATGGTGTTGGTGGGTGCTGAATGGAATCAAAAGTATGTGTGACGATAGTGAAGCGTGTAAGAAAAAATGTACTTTAAAAATTGGTTTAATATTTTTAGTGGAGTGAAGCAGAGATGTGTTAAGTCTATCTGAAAGTATTGGAGGTAGGAATAATAGGGGAAGAAATGAAGGGTTACTGATTTAAGGGTGTTTGGGAGAGATGTTAAGAATGATGGAGAATTTAAGAGTGGACGGTCTTCAGTATTTTGAATTATTTGGTTTGTGTGCCAGGGGAATCTGAGTGAGTTTGAGAGGATTGGTAGGGTTGTGGGGTGTGTAAGGAGGGGTTTAGTAACGTGAATAGTAAGAGAGTAGGGTTATGGTCGTGGTGAGGACAGGTCTCGGTGTGGTTGTGGATTGGGGAGCTGCTGGAGACAGGCGTCTAGGGTTTGGTATTTAGACTATATGCTAGATGAAATGGGGACGGATGTTGCAAAGTGTTGTGGGAAAGGTGTGAAGATAATAGAGCTGGCTGTGAAAAGAATTGATAAATGCATTGAGAAGTGGGATCTGTGAAGGCTTGGGGACTAAGTCGTAAGTGCGCTAGGATCTTTGCACGAGTTTGTTGTTGCTGTGTTGAGCTTTGCGTGAAACTTCACTTGAATTAGAGCCAAGGAATACCTAGGTCTAAGCCTGTGTGTTCAGATGGATAATCTTGCAGGGCTTGTTAAGGTGTGAGGAAGAATTGATAAAAAGGGGGTGACTTAGATTGTGTGGTGTGATGAAAGGTACCAAATGAGGGGAATAAATTGAGAGTACATGAGATGATATAATCAATAATGGAAAGGATAGGATGATAGGATAGGATTTTGTTAAAGCAGGATATAGTGGTGATATTGGCACAGATCAGACCGGCTGGAGAGACCGAAGGAAAAGTGGATTGAGTCAGTTAAAGAATGCCTGAAGAAGAATTTGAGTTTGCAGAACAGAAGAAAGGCAATAATAGGAGGGGGAGATGGAGGGTTTTGTGAGGGGGTATGGTTGTGGCCCACTGAGCCAGGGATGAACAATACATTGACGAGATGCCATAGTGAGGGTCCGTCGCGGTTCCGTCAAGCCCTAGGATTAATTTTTCTTAAGGGTATAAAGGGGGCGATAAGACTGGGCTTTTTCGACTTGTGTCATATTCTTCTACTACTTTACTACTTTTCTGTTTCCAGCGCATGTGACGCACTTACTAGTCTGGAGAAAGAAGGTGGGCGAAGACATATATATATATATATATATATATATATATATATATATAAATATATATATATATATATATATATATATATATATATATATATTATATATATATATATATATATAAATATATTTCTTTATATATATATATATATATATATATATATACTACTATATATATATATATATATATATATATATATATATATATATATATATATATACTATATATATATATATATATATAATATATATATATATAAATAATTAAAAATAGAACCTATCTCATTGTTTCACGTAACGTAAGAACTATGGCAACAAACTAAAACAAAGCTAAAAAAAACATATTTAAATTAGATTATATTTATGTACTGTAATCCGATATGTATTGCATTGGTCAAGAAATAAATTAGTGAGCTTTAAAGTCTTAAATATATATATATATATATATATATATATATATATATATATGTATATATAAATATATATATACATATATATATATATATATATATATATATATATATATATATATATATATATATATATATATATGTATATATATATGTATATATATATATATATATATATATATATATATATATATATATATATATATATATATATATATATATATATATATATATATATATATATATATATATATATATATATATATATATATATATAAATTCTGTATACAATAGCTGTATACAATGATGGGTGTCCCAAGACAAATAACACCTGTACTAAACATCTTTAAAAGAGCAAAAAGTCAGGAATTTTTTTATTCATTTTACTATGATTTAGTAATCCAGTGTGAACATGGACTTCATAATTCCTATATCTCAATTATTATTATTATTATTATTATTATTATTATTTTATTATTATTATTATTAATTATTAATATTATTAATATTATTAATATTATTAATATTATTATTATTATTATTATTATTATTATTATTATTATTATTATTATTATTATTATTGTTATTATTATTGTTATTGTTATTGTTATTGTTATTGTTATTGTTATTGTTATTGTTATTGTTATTGTTATTATTATTATTATTATTATTGTTATTGTGTGTTATTATTATTATTATTATTATTATTATTATTATTATTATTATTATTATTATTATTATTATTATTATTATTCGCATTCTTTATTTGCATTCTTTATTTCCATTCACTATCAATAAGCCAAATTAAAAAAGGTAGAATAACATATTTATGAAAATAAAAGTTACAGATGAAATGAGAGTATCCTTGCGATGAAAACTGCATTCAAACAGGTAAGTGATCATTCCTCTTGAGGATTTTTTAATTTTTTTTCTGCAACCATACTATTAATTGTAGTTTTAGACTGGTCAGTGCAAGCCACTCACAATATATTTAGAGATACCTTGATACATAATTTTCCCACATTTTTGATATTATTAATTTGCTTGTTTTTGAAGACAAATTTTGACATAGATTTACATCGAAGAATTTATGACTATTTATTTTTGGTTTTCCAATGATTAATTTTCTCTATTCCTGTAACTTCATAGAAGTAAAACTTTATTAAAAAATTGTCATGGTGATATTCATCAGCAATGCGCAATATATATATATATATATATATATATATATATATATATATATATATATATATATATATATATATATATATATTTTTTTAGTAAGCTTTGAGTAAAGATAAAGGCTATATATATATATATATAACATATATATATATATATCTGCTATATATATATATATATATATACTCTTCTTTCATATATATTGTAACCAAATGGTTAATAAATAAAAGAGTTCGTTCTTGGCAACGGAAGGTAGCTATCTTGAAAGACGATGAAAAACCACACTTTATTTTACAATATATACATGAGAGCAGCTATAATCGTTGTTAAGCTCCAGTGTGGACTATATACAATATCTTTGGCAACCGCCACTAAATTATTAACGATGTAAATTAATCTGCGTTGGGGATTTAATCGTTCCCTGACGTCCCAGTCAAATGTCCACGATTTCGAAAGCCTGACACTCACAATCCGCTTTACGTCCTTACACGACCAGTTGCTTTGAATGTTGAGTCTGGTTTCCGGTCTCCCACTAGCACCTGACAATGTGAAACCACAACAGTGGCTGATTAAATGGCTAATAATAAAAAATAATAAATAATAAATAATAAATAATAAATAATAAATAATAAATAATAAATAATAAATAATAAATAATAAATAATAAATAATAAATAATAATAAATAATAAATAATAAATAATAAATAATAAATAATAATAAATAATAAATAATAAATAATAAATAATAAATAATAAATAATAAATAATAAATAATAAATAATAAATAATAAATAATAAAAATAATAATAATAATAAAAATAATAATAATAATAATAATAATAATAATAATAATAATAATAATAATAATAATAATAATAATAATAATAATAATAATAATAATAATAATAATAATAGTAGTAGTAGTAGTAGTAGTAGTAGTAGTAGTAGTAGTAGTAGTAGTAGTAGTGGTAGTAGTAGTAGTAATAATAATAATAATAATAATAATAATAATAATAATAATAATAATAATAATAATAATAATAATAATAATAATAATAATAATAATAATAATAATAATAATAATAATAATAATAATAATAATAATAATTGTAGTAGTAGTAGTAGCAGTAACAGTAGTAGTAGTAGTAGTAATTATAATAATAATATTGGTAATAATAATAATAATAATAATAATAATAATAATAATAATAATAATAATAATAATAATAATAATAATAATAATAATAATAATACTAATACAATATAATAATACAATAATAATAATAATATTAATAATATTAATAATAATAATATTCAATAATAATAACAATAGTAGTAGTAATAGTAAGTAATAGTAACAATAATAATAATAATAATTAATAATAATAAATGAAACTACAATAATTATAACTGCAATAATATGAATGACATTATGGTAATAAAAGCTTAAATTGACTTCTTCCTATTAATGAATTAGTAGAACAGTATATAATAATAGCTGCAACTGCAATAATAATAATAATAATAATAATAATAATAATAATAATAATAATAATAATAATAATAATAATAATAATAATAATAATAATAATAATAATAATAATAATAATAATAATAATAATAATAACTGCAGTAACATTTCAATATCAGCAATAATAATAATAATAATATTAATAATAATAATAATAATAATAATAATAATAATAATAATAATAATAATAATAATAATAATAATAATAATAATATTTAATAATAATAATAATAATAATAATAATAATAATAATAATATAACTATAATAATAACGAAATTAGTAAAATAAACATGATTATAATATTAATAATAATAATAATAATAATAATAATAATAATAATAATAATAATAATAAATAATAATAATAATAATAATTACATTCAAATTAACTAATAATAACACAATTATAATAATAATATTAATAACAATAATATGTCTATATTAATAATAATAATAATAATAATAATAATAATAATAATAATAACAATAATAATGTCTTCTTTGCAATAACGGCTGCCCTTCTGAACTAAAAAATAATTGAAAGCAATAATAATGATAATATTACGAACGACAATAATAATAATAATAAACTAATAATAATAATAACAATAATAATAATAATAATAATAATAATAATAATATTAATAATAATATAATAATAATAATAATAATAATAATAATAATAATAACTAATAATAATAATAATAATAATAATAATAATAATAATAATAATAATAATAATAATAACTAATAATAATAATAATAATATAAATATTATTAATTTCGTCATTGCTATAAATAAATTGCCAGTCACAATTGGATAGAATGAATTAAATGTAATAATGATCATAATAATAATCATAATAATAATCATAATAATTATCATAATAATGCTTATAATAATAATAATAATAATATAATAATAATAATAATAATAATAATAATAATAATAATAATAATAATAATAATAATAATAATAATAATAATAATAATAATAATAATAATAATAATAATAATAATAATAATAATTATTATAATAATATACTAATAATAATAATAATAATAATAATAATAATAATAATAATAATAATAATAATAATAATAATAATAATAATAATAATAATAATAATAATAAATATAATAATCATAATAATAATCATAATAACGGCAACGATAATTGCAACTCATACTTTTGTGCTTATCGCGATTATCGCAATCATATCGATACCTTGCCCACTCAATAATTTCCTTAATACTGCCAAGGCGATAATTCCAGCCATTTTTATACTTTATAGCTTCTTCCCTCAATTCTTTTAATGTTCCAAAACCTTATTTTAACTTTTCCCAACCTCAAAACTAAATATGTTTTTCCAAATCTTAACATTTTCTTTCAACTACAATATTTCGTCTCGTCTTTAACTTTATTTTTGATCACCTGATTTTAAATGTTTTATTCCAACTATTACTTTAGCTATTTTAACTTGACTGCTTTATTCTAAACTTGAATTTTAAACTTGCACTTTATTCTAAATTTGACTTTTAAATTTGAACTTTTTCCTAAACTTGACTTTTAAATTTGAACTTTTTCCTAAACTTGACTTTTAAATTTGAACTTTTTCCTAAACTTGAATGCTTTATTCTAAACTTAAATTTTAAACTTGATCTTTATTCTAACTTGAATTTTCTTTCAGCTATTGCATTAACTTAAATTTGGCTTCATTTTCCTCAAATCCTCCTCGTCATCTACAGATAAAAACAACTTAAACTTTTACAAAATTTTACTCTTAAACTTACCCGAATACGCGGGACTTTAATTAACTTGTTAATGATTTTCAATTGGAACTTTGATAATCTACTTTCTCGTTCTCCGTAAATATCACCTTTATTTCACTCGTTATTCTGGAACAACTTTACGCAAAATTTCCACATATAAAAAGACGCGATTCCAGTACCGATTTTCTTCATTTCAGAATATTTTAGTTGGTTTAGGGATTTCTTTAAATCGCCCTATTGTACGACTCCCCCTCAGAGATTGGTTGTCCAATCTCTAACAAGAAAAATAATTACACTGGTTCCTCCTCCTTGACGCCTTTTTTGCTTCTGTCCGTCTTTCGTACTCCAGAATCTTCCCTTGTACGTTTGACAATTCTGGAACTGATCCTCGTGATCTTGTTTGTGGTGGCGAGTATTGGCTTTCCTCAGCTTGTTCACAATTCTCTACGTATATTGGTTCTTGACCTTTATTCATGTTCTCCGGGCTTTCCCCAACTTCCTTCAACTCTTCATATAGGGATTTCCTTGTTGGTTCTGGTGTTTCTAAGTCCTCTGCTGAGTTCAGGGCTCTCTCTTCCATTTCTAACATTCTAGTCCCAGATACAGGCAACTCCTCCTCCAATTGGCCAAATGGCGTTTCTTCTTCCAAATCACTCCTGTCGCTTTCTATTGCAGCCAATATATAACTGTTCTCCGGGAACCGTAACGACGCCTCAAACTTCCGGATATCAAAATCACTGTTTCTGTCACTATTTGTATCATTGTTGTCAAACCAGTCCAACTGTTCACTGGCATCAATAGGTGAGGGGACCGATTCCGTATAGCTCGTTTGTGTCCCTATATCGAATGTTATCAACTGGTCCGTCTGTACTGCTGCAACCTTCTTCGTTTTGACGCTTGCTGTCGCTACTTCTTTCAACATCTGCCACGCCTTCTTTAACTGGGCTCCTTTCTTCTTTTCCGTCCGCGTAACGACCGACTGGTTCTTACTCCACAAAGTTGTACGCTGTTCCGGACGGTTGTGTCCACCCCTGACCCAAGGGTCACGCTCATCTTCGACCGACTGGTCCTGTACACGTTCAACCGACTGGTTCCTCCTACACTTGACCGAATGGTTCTTCTCCATTTGTACTGAAACGTTCCTTAAGAACCCCAACCTGGGGCCACATTCCGATGTCTCTAACTCAGAATCAATTTCTTCAGGTGAGTTTACTTGCGAGGTCTCTAATTCTACTTCTTCGTTCTCTTGTCGGAAATGCTGTAACAAGTAAGGAGGCGGATCTGCCCAAACTTTCAAATGTGAGTAATGTGCTTTTATAGTTTTTCCTTCCCTTTCGATCTCATACGTCATTCCCTCGGATACAACTTTGGTAACTACGTAGGGCCCTGCAAATCTTTCTCCCAACTTCTTGTCTACTGACCTATCTACACTTATAATCTTCCTTTTAACTTTTACACCCACTGCATAAGGTAACCAATTAGGGTGTCCCTCTCTCCACTTTCCTTGTTCTTCTCTTGGAATGGGTAGCATCACTCCTCTTTCATGATGTTCCGTCATTAATTTCTCTGCTGGTGACATCCCCAGTTCAGTATGTTTTGTGTTGTTATATGTCAACACCACTCTCGGCAGGCAAATGTCCCAATCCAATTCTTCAGCTACTACATTCTTCACTAGCTCTGCAAACGTTCTATTGACACGCTCCACTGCCCCGTTACTTGATGGCTTATAAGGACTACTATAAATGTGGTCAATCCCATAGCTCCTCAACATCTGTTCGAACCTCCGACTCCTAAACTCCACTCCATTATCAGTCAGTATCTTGTACGGTGCATGTATGAAACTTGGTAGCATATGATACTCAAATGCATCTGATACACTTTTTGCTACCTTATTTT
This sequence comes from Trachelipus rathkii, assembly GCA_015478945.1. Taxonomy (NCBI): domain Eukaryota; kingdom Metazoa; phylum Arthropoda; class Malacostraca; order Isopoda; family Trachelipodidae; genus Trachelipus; species Trachelipus rathkii. The sequence continues at coordinate 20,386 of JABUQX010024298.1, forward strand.
TCAGTGGCCTCACCATTGCCCATTTACTACAATGATCAATTGCAACCAGGCATGCTACATTTCCCAATCTCGTTTTTGGCATGGACATAACGTCCACAGCAACCATCTCAAATGGATTCTTCTTCCAGATAGGTGGGTATACTACCGTATGCTCAATCTTCATTAGCTGGCACTTCGGGCAAGTCCTGCATACTTCCTGAACCACTGTGTATATTTTTGGATGCCACACATACTTCACTACTGCATCTAATAATTTGTCTCGTCCTATGTGTGCAAGATTTCTGTGTATGGTCACGCTTACATGTACAAGTTGTCTGAATCCCACCACTGCACTATAATAATTTGTTCCCAGTTTCTTCACTAAAATTCCTTGGTTTATGGCAAAATCCTCTCTGTACCGGTAAAATTCTTTTAAGAGATCAGTCTTCTCAATTTGTTGCCCATTTCTCACCCTCTCTCTCAAAGTTTTTATAGCTTCTGATCTACTTTGTAATTTCATAATCTCTTCTGGCGCTATTTCCATTAATTGATTACTTTTTCTGTCAACCGATACATTATTTACCGCCACCGTTGTTATAAACGTGTTACTCACATTCTCAGAATCTTCACCATGCGAAATTATTCCTTCACCAAAATCTAGAACTGCTTCAGTTTCTACCAGATAGTTCATGCCCAACAAGAGGCAAGCTGGGATATATTCATCTTTAACCACCACCAATGGCAATGTCACCTGTCGGTATTTCATGTTTATGGTGATTTCTACTGCTCTTGTACACTCCACCTCCCCGGTGCCCACACCATTAAGTTTTACTTCCACTTGCCATTCTCGTCGTATGTGCCCAAATTGCGTAAGATCATTTACGACGGCCTCTTGTATTAAACTGATCACTGCACCAGTATCTAAAAACGCACATTTTGTCACCTCCCCTATACACACTTCTTTCCAGGCAACCCCATTTCAAAGATGTGATTACAACTCAGTCTTGAAATGTGGCCTCTTTCTTTCATCAACAGATTTATCTCCAATCCTTCACCATAATGGTGACTCAACAAGTTAGTTTCCTCACCCACACTTGCTTCTTCTTCCTCTTGAGGATGTTCCCCATCGGTATCCTGTCCATCTTCTCGAAATTCTTCCTCGTCGTCTGAAATGATTGGTATTTCCTCCGTCATGGTATTCCAATTTGTTGGACAGAATGTGCCATTGTCTTTTAAGGGATTAAAATGGCTTCCTCCCAGTACCTGCAAGTGCACATTCTCCATTTGTTCTTCTTCTCTCATCTTGGGGCCAATATAGGCCACCGAACAGCATGTTCCATGATGGAGCCATATCTTTACTTTGAAAACATCGCTGGCTGCCAATAGTACTTCCGGTACGGGCTCTCTTCCAGGTTCTTTCAGTGCTCTTAAGTATTTTACTGTTTTTGCCCGTTTCTCTATCCCGTATAACCTCCTTTCCAAAATGAGCTTATCCAACAACACTTCCCGCAGGTTTCTAAAATTCCTTGGAACTCCTTCTAGATGGGCGTTATCTAAAACAATCTTTAGGCTTTGAAACAGGGAGTCTGCTCCTCCTGGAACTAATTTCACCAACAGTAATCCCTTTGGGAGCGCAAGGGGGTCAACGACTTCCGCTCTCTCCTCAATACTGCCGTGGCACCTGGACCAGGTGTCCGCAAACACATTTTCTTTTCCAGGATAATATTGAATTTCAAAACTATATTCGCTGAGATCATCCAAGACGCGTGCCAATTTACTGTCCACCAACTTCATTGTATCTAAATAGACCAATGGTCTATGATCAGTATAAAGAATGAAAGTCTGCCCCAACAGGAACGGTCTAAAACTTTTAATACCCCATCTTATAGCCAACAATTCTCTTTCTATGGTCGACGCTCTTCTCTCACAAGCACTAAATGAATGGGAATTATATGCAATAACCCTTCTTTCTCCATTCTGCTTTTGGCAAAGGCCAGCCCCCATACCAGTTCCGCTAGCATCTACAAACAATTCTAACTTTTTCGCATGTGATGAAAAATCTGGGAACGCCAATTCTACTGAATCCTTCATCCGTTTTTTTAATTCTTCAAATGATTTAGTTCTTTCCGTCGTCCATTCAATCAAATCTTTTCTTTTCCCACCAGTTAGCACACTAAGAGGTGCTGCCACTTCTGAACAATTTCGAATGAATTTCCTCTGGAAGTTAATCATTCCAAGATATCTTCTTAATTCTCCAACATTCTTCGGCTTTTCTAATTTGTCGATTTGATTTACGTATTCCGGCAACTTTCTTATACCGGTTCTGCCAATTATATGGCCTAAAAATTGAACTTCCTTTTGTACCCATTTACATTTACTCACTTTTATTTTTACATTGGCTTCACAAAACTTCTGGAGGACACGTTTTATTAAGGTTAGATGCTCATCGAATCCCTTCGAGATCAAAAGCACATCGTCTACATAAATTACGACTTTATCCCTACTAAACCCAGTTAATATCCGTTGCATTTCCCTCTGGAACGCAGCTGGCCCATTCTTGAGTCCAAAGCTCAATCTTTTAAACCTGTATTGTCCGCTTACTGTGGAAAATGCAGTATAGTCTTTGCTATCTTCCTCCAACTGCATCTGGTAATACCCCTTAACCAGGTCCATACTTGTAAAATAGTAAGCTCCATGACAACCGAAGATCGTTTCGGTGATGTTGGTCATGGGAAATCGGTCAGCCTCAGTTACTTTATTAAGTCTCCGGTAGTCTACGCATAAACGTAATGTACCATCCTTTTTTCTAATCGGAACTATAGGAAAACTCCACTCTGAAGCACAAGGTTCCACAATGTCTCTCAAACACAGCTCCCTCACTTGGCTTTCTATTTCATCATTCGTTCTCTGGTCGAACCTTCTTGCTCTTTGGTAAATTGGGGTGTCATCGTGTAGTTTGATTTTATATGGTGTCATCGATGTCCTGCTCACATCTGCATCACTTCTGCTAAATACCGATCGGTAGTCCCATAATGCTTCTGTTATCTTCTCACGATGTTCAGTTGTTAACTCTTCCATAAATTCTATTTCGTCACTCAATCTTTCTTTCGTCCACTCTTGTTCAATGACTGGTTGTTCCGGTGGCTCTTGTATTATAGTATTTACTGCACACGTTTTTGCTTCGAACTTTATCAAATCACCCTCATCCACCATCAAGTGTGCTGTGCCGAGGATCTCACCCTTCCCCAAATATGTTTTTCCGGCGGTCAATTTCTTCACCAACACTTCTCCTTGATTGTCTTTCCATTTCACTAACCCCGGCAGCATCCTGAATCTTTTATTATAACCCCTTTTATTCTTTTCTTCTTTGTTGTCGATCAATAATTCTTCCGAACGTTCGTTTTCCCATTCTGTACCAGTTCTTGGTGTGATCTGCTCCGACTTCCAACATGCTTTCACACGAACCCATCCATCCTCTACGATGGCTATACCTTCCACAACGTAAACTGGGAGTGCAGTTACGACCCGAACACAATTTCCAGGGTCAGTTGGCAAATGTACATGCTCTATAATGCCCGTCTCACCATAACGCGTAAACGTCTTTTCTGCTACATTTAACTTGATCTGATTCTTTGTTAAGAAGGGCATTCCCAAGATGACACCTTCTTTCAGATACTTTACTACTAAAAACTCAAATCGACCGTACTCAATTCCGTCAATGGTCACTCTCAAAGTAGCGGTTCTCTGGGATTCTGTGCAGTGAGATGGGTCCCCTATACCTCTCAATTTCATTAACCTACTGGTTATTTCTGGATTCGAGATCTCTTTTAATAAATTTTCTCCAATAATACAGTATTGTGATCCTGAATCCATTATGGCAAGCGTTTCCTTACTATCAAGCTGTATTTTAAACCGTAATAATGGTGTCAACTGGATACTGTCATCTCTACCATAATTATTCCTCCCATTAGTTCTATACACCCCAGTTGTTATTTCATCTGCTGTTTCATCTATTGTCTTTCTTACTTTTACTGGTCGCTGCTGTAAAGGGCTAAGGCCCGTCGTCACAAACTCTTTTGCCTCCGGATTCAGTATTGACCAGCCTTGATTAACCGGGATACTTGCTTGTGCTTCCATTACTCTGGTTGGCTCCGGCCCACTCCCGATGATGGCGGAGCGTTCTCGTTTCCCGAGAATACTGGTTTTCTCTTCTTTTTTAGTTCTTCCACTTCTGCCCTCATAGGGCAAGACTCCCACAAATGCCCACTTTCCTCGCACACAAAACATTTGCGTTCATCAACACCGTGAGCCCTGGCACTATTTTCACGTCTGTCCCTGCTCCTGGTCTTCATTCCACAATTGGCAATCGTGTGCTCACTGCTACCACACACCAAACACCACCCTCTAAACCTCCAGCAGTCTCTCTTTATGTGTCCTGTCCTATCGCAGTGATAACACCTCCCACCTTGTTGCTCATGCGGTCCAGTATTCCGGTCAGTGAATCCCTTATGTTCTTTTCCCTGGGAGGACACCGGTCTACCGTACCGTACTTGATCAGCATATGTTTGTCTTTCTTGTCTTTCTCCCTGTAACGTCGCCCATATTGGAATTGCGGCAGCTTCGGGTTCCTCATTTTCTTGTTCTTCCAGTTTATCTTCTTCTTGAGCCCAAGTGACGACATCTTTCCATCTAATCTTTGTACTTTCTTTCTCCCCTCCCATCCGGACTTTAAATCTCCTAGCCATTTTTTTCGGCAAACATTCTACAAATTGTTTTTTTAGCATCTCCACGTCCCTTTGTTCCTCACTTGTGGCTGCCTCATACGTCGTTTGTAACCTTAGGGCAAACTCTGCCAACTTCTCATTCCTCTTCATTTCTATTCTCCAAAACTCCCGTTGTAAATCTAAAATCTCATTATCTTTCTCCTCTTTACACCAACTTCTCAGTCTTGTCACTATCGTTGTATAACTCAATTTGGCCCGGTAGATGCTGTAATAAGTCCTCAACGATGGACCCTCCAAAAAGTTTCGCAAGTCTACCGCCCAACGATTTTTATCTTTCCCTAGCTGTTCTCTGGCATATCTTTCATAATCTTCGATGAAAGCATCGAAGGTTTGAACTTTCTCCTTTCCATATTTTAAGGGCTTGACAGCCTTCACACTTGCCTTACTGAACGTTCTTAAAACCTCCAACAGTTCTCCAGCCAGAATGATAAGAACTCTATTTACTGCCATACTTGGCTCCATCCCCGTTTTCTCTAACTCGACCAGTCTATTCAGCCACAGCTTTCCCCCTTTGTCCCGTTCGCTGTCTTCAACGTCTTCAACATGATCATTTTCTGTAGCCGAGCTCTCATCTACAGTATACTTTCTGACTGTCCTTTTCTTCTTATTTCTTTTCTTTCTTGCTTGTTCTTGGTCACTTTCGTTGTTACCATCACTCCTACCTCTGAAAGCACTACCCTCTACTTCATCCGAAGTATCATGTCGGTATTTCAATTCATATCGTACATTCTGTTTCTCCTTTATGTATTTCTTCTTAGTTGTTCCGTGTCGCGTTCGGTCGTCCTGTTTTATGTTCAAGTTTTGTCCCAAATTAGGGCTTCCTTTTACTATTTCTGTCTCTTGTGGTTGACTTGTGCTCGCTTTTTTCATTAGTAATGCCTGGCCAAGACCCACTACACTGTCTGTTATTTTGTTAAAGTCCAGTTCGTTCTTTTCCTCAGCTAATGACTCTTGCAACATGGTCAGGAGTTCTATTGAACTCGGTTTCTTTTGAGGTTCGTCACCTTTAATTTCATCTGCGCTTCCCATCTTAAATTTTTTTCTGAGGTGCAAAATGTATGCAAAGCGAAAAAACAATGGAAACGCCAAAAAAAAAAAAATTTTTTTACATATTTTTGGTTTTTTAAACTAAAAAAAAAAATTTTATATTTTTTTTTTTTTTTTTTTTTTTTTTTTTTTTTTTTTTTTTTTTTTTTTTTTAGCTTCAGAACCCCCACCCACTTCTGGTTCTTTCCCAAACAAAATAATCCTCACCCACAACTTGTAATATAATATTCCCTGTACTTAGCTTTTATTTTTTTTTTTTTTTGACCTCTTGTAGAACTGCTGCTCTCAATCTGCTGTTGATCTTCCGTCCAAGAAAGTTACGAGCCACCAGTTGTAACCGGATGGTTGCTCCAAACCAAATGGTTAATAAATAAAAGAGTTCGTTCTTGGAAACGGAAGGTAGCTATCTTGAAAGACGATGAAAAACCACAGTTTATTTTACAATATATACATGAGAGCAGCTATAATCGTTGTTAAGCTCCAGTGAGGACTATATACAATATCTTTGTAAATTATTAAAGATTTAAATTAATCTGCGTTGGGGATTTACTCGCTCCCTGACGTCCCAGTCAAATGTCCACGATTTCGAAAGCCTGACACTCACAATCCGCTTTACGTCCTTACACGACCAGTTGCTTTGAATGTTGAGTCTGGTTTCCGGTCTCCCACTAGCACCTGACAATGTGAAACCACAACAGTGGCTGATTAAATGGCTCATAATAAATGAATAATAAATAATAATAATAATAATAATAATAATAATAATAATAATAATAATAATAATAATAATAATAATAATTAATAATAATAATAATAATAATAATAATAATAATAATAATAATAATAATAATAATAATAATAATAATAATAATAAATAATAATAATAATAATAATAATAATTAGTAGTAGTAGTAGTAGTAGTAGTAGTAGTAGTAGTAGTAGTAGTAGTAGTAGTAGTAGTAGTAGTAGTAGTAGTAGTAGTAGTAGTAATAATAATAATAATAATAATAATAATAATAATAATAATAATAATAATTAATAACCAATAATAATAATATATATAATAATAATAATTAAATAATAATAACAATAATAATAATAATAATAATAATACTAACAATAATTAGTAGTAGTAGTAGTAGTAGTAATAGTAGTAGTAGTAGTAGTAGTAGTAGTAGTAATAACAAATAAATAATAATAATAATTAATAATAATAATAATTTATTTTAAAATAATTTAAATTTTTTAAAATTAATTAATAATAAATAATAATTAATAATCATAATAATAGTAATGATAATTATATGGTAGTAGTAGTAGAGTAGTAGTAGTAGTAGTAGGTAGTGTAGTAGTAGTAGTATAATAATATAATAATAATAATAACAATAAATAATTAACAATTAATAATTAACAATAATAATAACATAATAATAATAATAATAACAACAATAATAATAATAATAAATAATAAGAATATGATAATTATAATATGCAATAATATTAATTATAATCATAATAATAACAAAAGAATATAATAATAGTAGTAGTAGTAGTAGTAGTTACTTAATAGTAGTAGTACTGGTATTAGTAGTAGTAGTGTAGTAGTAGTAATAAAACAATAACAATAATAATTTTGAATAATAACTGCAACGTAATAACAGCCTGCAAATCCATGCTAACGCATTTTTAAACAATTGACATTTTAGAAAAAGTAAATTTAAATTTAAAAAAAAAAAATTTTTAAAATAAATTTTAAAATAAATTTTAATTTAATAAAAATATTTTAAATATAAATAAAGATACAGAATAATTAATAATAATAATAATAATAAGAAAATAATAATAATTAATAATATAATAATAATAATAATAATAATCAATAATAATAATAATAATAATAACCAACTGCAAACAACAGCTGCAACTGCAACAACAATAATAATAATAATAATAATAATAATAATAATAATAATAATAATAATAATAATAATAATAATAATAATAATAATAATAATAATAATAATAATAATAATAATAATAATAATAATAATAATAATAATAATAATAATAATAATAATAATAATAATAATAATAATATAATAATAATAATAATAACTGCAATAATAATAATAATAATAATAATAATAATAATCATTAATACTAATAATCATTAATACTAATAATCGTACTACTCATCGTACCAGTCACAATTGGACTCTTCAATGGTCATCATAATAATGATCATAATAATAATCATAATAATAATCACAATAATTATCATAATAATGCTCAATACAAGTAATAATAATTATCATAATAATGCTTAATAATAATATAATAATAATAAGAATAATAATAATAAATAATAATAATAATAAAATAACCATAATAATAATAATATAATAATAATAAACAATAATTATAATTATAATAATTATAATAATCATAATAATTATAATAATAATAATAATAATAAATAATAATAATAATAATAATAATAATAATAATAATAATAATAATAATAATAATAATAATAATAATAATAATAATAATAATAATAATAATAATAATAATAATCATAATAATCATAATAACGGCAATCATGCCAATCATGGCAACCATGATCCCAGCCATACGGCAACACCAACAATCTTGGTCATACAACTTTAATAACGGCAACGATAATTGCAACTCATACTTTTGTGTTTATCGCGATTATCGCAATCCTATCGATAACTTGCCCACTCAATAATTTCCTTAATACTGCCACGGCGATAATTCCAGCCATTTTTATACTTTAAAGCTTCTTGCCTTAATTCTTTTAATATTCCAAAACCTTATTTTAACTTTTCCCAGCCTCAAAACTAAATATGTTTTTCCAAATCTTAACATTTTCTTTCAACTACAATATTTCGTCTCGTCTTTAACTTTATTTTTGATCAACTGATTTTAAATGTTTTATTCCAACTATTACTTTAGCTATTTTAACTTGACTGCTTTATTTTAAACTTGAATTTTAACTTGCACTTTATTCTAACTTTGACTTTTAAATTTGAACTTTTTCCTAAACTTGACTTTTAAATTTGAACTTTTTCCTAAACTCGAATGCTTTATTCTAAACTTAAATTTTAAACTTGATCTTTATTCTAACTTGAATTTTCTTTCAGCTATTGCGTTAACTTAAATTTGACTATTCGTTTTCCTCAACTCCTCCTCGTCATCTACAGATAAAAACAACTTAAACTTTTACAAAATTTTACTCCTAAACTTACCCGAATAGAATACGCGGGACTTTAATTAACTTGTTAATGGTTTTCAACTGGAACTTTGATAATCTGCTTTCTTGTTCTCCGTAAAAATCACCTTTATTTCACTCGTTGTTTTGGACCAACTTTACGTAAAACTTTCACATATAAAAAGACGCTATTCTAGTACCGATTTTCTTCATTTCAGAATATTTTAGTTGGTTTAGGGATTTCTTTAAATCGCCCTATTGTAATATATATATATATATATATATATATATTATGATATAAATAGAGAGTCAATGATATATATACATATATAGTAATATATTATATATATAGTTATATATATATATATATTATATATTATATATTATATAAATTAAAGTTTAATAATATTATATATTATATTTTTCAAAAACGCGATCCTATAGATCGAAACCTTTTCAAAAATATCAAAAAATTTCTTTTCATTTTTTGATAGAAGTGGCTCTTGGCGCCACCGGACTATTTTTAGTTTCTTTGCACTAAAATTACTTAAAAAATTTAAATGTGTATTTACCTTAAATGTTCTTCTTCTTGTTGTTGTAGACAAAATTTTGGAGACGTAGCGCCTCGGAGGCACCTCCTAAAACGCTTTAGATACTTTTAGTAATTTGCAATTAATAATGAATGCGATTATCATTATAATGAAAGGCAGGAAAATCCAAAAGGGTTTGAAAAGGTTTCCTTTTCATACACAAGGACATTTTAATCCTTTTAAAGTAACAAATTTTCAAAGAGTAACTTAAACTCCAACAGTTTTACTGAGGCCATAAATTTGAATATTTTTGTAATAAGCCGTGAACTAAACTTTAAGACACTTATTGTTTGTCTATATTAAATTTTTTGTACTTAATACTGCGTACAATTTTATTAAGTTAATGAGAATCAATCTTAACTTTAATGAACCCGAATACTTAAATATTGACAACAGTATACGTGTTCACCATTTAAATACTGAAAGATTACTAAAGTTTTTACTGATTTTGGGGAAGGCTGTGACCATCCCGCGCATTGATATGATATTTTTAAGCCTTTATTGATGACTCATAAATACTGATATTTTTATACTGTAGTCTAAATTATAAAATGACCAATATTTAATAGTTTTCTAAATAAATTTTCATACACTCCGGGCAGAGGATTGCTTCAAAAGAGAAGCAATACCCTACCTTTGAGTTTACTTTAGCTGTGTGCTTGCGTTTCCTTTAATGGTTTACTTCATTTAAAAACAAAAAAAAAATTTTTTTTTTTTTTTTTTTTACTTTTTCTTTTTTATTTAAAAACTTTAATCTACCTTAAAATTACCCTAAACCAAACTTAATATTACATTAAACCTAATTTTACTACTTTATTTATGCAAGTTATTATAGATTAGACAAATTGGCTTGCATAAACTGCCTCTGTTTAAGAGCAGCTTTTCTCTGAGGTCTTATTGTATTGGCATTACTATTATTATTATTATTATTATTATTATTATTATTATTATTATTATTATTATTAGAAGAACCAGGTCTGTTGCTGTTGTCATCCTGTACAGGTGTTGTAGGTACAGGTGTTACATTTGATGAACTACCACCTCCTGTATTTAATTCGAGGGGGTAAAGGTTACTGATGGAATGCAACCCTATTTCACCAGAACCGGTTTTTAATTTTACTGATCTGATGTTATTATCGTGACCTACTATCACATCCATTACCCTGCCCAATTTCCAAAATGGACGTGGTTTATTGCTGTCTTTTATAAGAACCACATCTCCCACCTTTACTTTATCTTCCCAAATACCCTGAAACAAGTGTCTAGACCGCTCCCGGAGACTTAGGAGATACTCCTCATGCCACAAACGCCTGAACTCTTCATAGAGTTCATTTTGCTTTATGAGGGTAGAATCCAGTACCTCCTTGTTGGGTGCACTGCCCATCTGATATTCTACTGTATCAAAATTACTTTTAAATATTAAATTACTGTTAAACATTACTTTCAAAAAACAATTGGGCGTTATTGCCTCCAACTCAGAGGTACCAGATCTATAGGTTAGGGGTCTGGAATTGATGGCATTTTCTATGTCAGACAGAGTGGTAAGAAGCTCAAAATAAGTCACTTTACTTTTTCCCACAGCTTTGTACAGACACTGTTTCATTACTTTTATTAACCTCTCCCAATGGCTGCCTTGCCATGGAGAGAAGAGGTTAATTTTTACATGTTTGATCTGATTTTTATCAAACTCCTCCTTGAAAGCATCAGTATTAAAGGACTCTTCTATTATTTTGCACCCTTTATTGAAATATAATGCATTGTCACTATATATGTATGATGGTATACTAAATTTATTACAGAACCTTTTGAAGGCTAACAGAAAGTCAGAGGTGTTCATAGAGGGTACTAGTTCTAAGTGTACAGCTCTGATGTTTAAGCAAGTGAAAATTAAGATGTACATTTTCTCTAACTTTGAGGTGTTGTTTTTGACATATACATGAGAGGTAAAATCAATACCTGTATGTTGGTAAGGTTTTATAAGATTCATGTGTGTTCTTGGTATGTCAGTGAAACGTGGGTACCTGTAAGAAAGAGCATTGTACTTCTTGCATGTAATGCATTCCAATAATACTGATCTTACAGCAGCTCTACCCTTAGGTATCCACACACCTTGATTTCTGATGTAATTAAGAGTAGTACCAATGCCAAGATGCTTTACTTGCTCATGAGCATATTTAATAAATAGCAATGTAAAGTCATGATTTCTTCCCATTAATATAGGATTAGCTTGTTCATAGCTGATAAGAAGAGCCTTATTAATCCTGCCCTTGCTTCTTAAATAGCCTTTTTCGTCAAGGAAAAGATTTAAGTTTAAAACCAAGGGAGGAATTTCTGAGTCTTTCAAGGAAGCTACTTTTACTTTTTGTTTATAATCTTTCAAAAATTTAATTTCATTAGCAAAGGATTGAATTTGATTTATTTTAAGCCAATACCTTACTGATTTTTGCTGGTAATCAACATTTATTTTAATTTTACTAAGCCATTTAAAAATCCAGGCAGTGATTTTTGCTGATAATCAACATTTATTTTAATTTTACTAATACATGTATTTTCTAATATATTAACATTTACCATTAATAGAGGTAAAGACTCTTGTGGCACACTCAACATAGGATACTTGGGCCAATTGTCTAAATCATTAGTTAACCAAACAGGACCATGATACCACAGAGCAAATATTTCTTTAAACTTTTTAAAAGTTAAACCCCTAGTTAAAAAATCACCAGGATTTTCTGCTGTATTTACATACTTATAATGCACATTTACTTTATACTTGTTACAGATGGAAGTAATTAACCCATCCATTTCATTTATTCTATTTTTTAAAAACTTAGATTTTACTTTGGTTTGTCTGGTTAATAACCAGCTCAAAACTACTTGTGAATCCACAGCAATATTAATGAATTCAAAATATATATTACTGTATGCTTCCAAAATATTGGGTAAGCATTTCAAGGCCAAAATAACCCCCATCAGCTCCAGGGAAGGGATACTTAACTCCCTAGGCCTATTGGCAGGAGCTACCTTGGCTTTAGCAAATATAAAGGAGCTTTTGTTATCATCATCCACTCCATAACATACAAATCCATAAACACTATCGGAACTGTCACAAAAAAGATGCAAGCCATACTTATTCCCTTCAGAAAGAGCCCTCCTAGGTATTGCAATCGTATCCAGATTTTCACAATCATTGCGTAGTTTATACCACTCTTTTAGTATATCTCCAGGCACTTTCTCATCCCAAGCTATCTTTTGCTGTTGCTGCCACACTTGCCTCATCAACAATTTACCCCTAACCAAAATAGGAAGCCCAAAGTTAAGAGGATCGAAAAGCTTGGAAATCTCAGACAACAATTGACGCTTGGTTGAAATACTCTCCAGATATTCTACTTTATTGATATGCATACAGTCAGTCACCACATTGAAACTATATCCCAAGATCTTTTCACAACAACTTGAATGTTCTACAAAGGAGTTTTCTTCCTTGAACTTAACACGCAAAGCATCCGAGTTGCTATTCCAAGATCTCAAGATAAAACCCCCTTCTTCCATGCGTTTTTTACATTGATGATAAATACCAACTATCTCACTTTCTTCTTGCATGCTTGTAAATATTAAATTATCCACATAGAAGCCTGAGGATAATATTTCAGTACATCTATCATATGGATACTTAGAAGCATGATATTTCATTATATAATGCAGTATAAATGGGGAAGATGTAAACCCAAATATTAAAGTAAGGTACCTATAAGCTTCTAATTTTCCGTTATTAAACCATAAGAAAGTGAACCTATTCATATCTACTTCATCTTTTAACCTTATCATCAGAAACGCTTGTTTTACATCACTTATGACAACAGTACGATTCGTTCTGAACACTAGTAGTAGCTTTAAAAGTGAATTCATGAGGTCATAACCACTGTAAGCAGCCTCATTCAAAGATGGAAGAGTTTTATTACTTTTAAGGGAACAATTAAAAACTGGTCTTATTTTAGTGGTTACTTGTTCTGATTGCCTTATTATAGGGCGATGAGGAATGAATTTATATTTACAAATATCTGAAGGATCATCAAAATTTATATTTACTTTTTCAATTATTTCATCATTCAGTTGACTTTCAAAGACTTTATTGTATTCATTTATTAAATTATTTGAGTTAATTTATCAAACACTCTATTAGCTATATTTAAAGATATTTTAAAATTATTAGGAACTAATTCTATTTTGTTTTCATACCAAGGAAGGCTTACATGATAATGGTTGTCTTTGAAAATCATATTCTGATTAAATAATTGCACTTGACATTTATCTACAGTGTTCAGAATGTCTTCGTCCTGTTTGATGCCCAATGATTCCAAGCTAAACAGATTTTCCAAGCCATTGTCAATATCAGAATCCAAAAACTGTTCAATGGGATTGAAATAACTTTTGGATGGTTCTAACACGAAATACACTTGTGTATTCAGCCTTCTGTTATTACATTCAGAATCATTTTTAGGAATTATGGCATTATTTGTTTCAACTTTAGACTGAGTTATGAAATTACTAACTTTTTTACTTTTTCTGGTTTCAACCAAACGTACAATTTGTTCTCTACTTAAAAAATTATAAATATTACCTATTGGTATTAATTTATTATTACCAATATGTAAACAATGACCACTTGCAAAAGGTACAGTCTGAAAGGATGGAAACAAGTCTATAATTTCTATGCCAAGTAAGACATCTACTTTAATATGACTATTTATATTAGAATTATTAAAATTACTATCAGCAAAATTTAAACCATTACGTTTCATATTATTTATAACATCTGAAATGCCATCTACTTTATAATTTATATTTAATTCATCATCTATAAGAAAAGGAATAAAAACTATTCTTTTAAAAACTCTTACGCCAATTAATGTTTGATGAAACTTTTTAATTTTAGAGCCAATGAAAGTTTGAACCTCATATTCTATTATAGGAAGACTATTTATATTAGGTATTAGCTTTTCAGCAGCTTCTCTTGAAATATAAGACCTACTACTAGCTGTATCTATCAAACATCTTAAAGTTTTTTCATTACCATTAAAAACCATATTTAAAGAAGTGGTAGGTGGAATATATTCATTCTCTAAACTTTGATGAAAAGTTATGCAATGATTGGTCGTTGTATTTACCACCTCATTTTTATTAACATTACACAATGGTTGTATGTGTGATCTACTTCCACATTTACACGGAAACCTCATTTTATTATTATTACCAAAACACTGTGCTTGCGGATGGTTACCAGCACACTGTTCACACAACCCCAACTCTTTAATTCTATTAATTCGACCTTCAAAATTGTTGTACACAGGACATAGTCCCAAAGAATGTGGCCCAGAACATAATTTACACTTTTTTTCAACCTCTTTTACTTTACTTGAGGTTTGAAAATTGGCTAAAGAATGCTGTTTACTTGTAGCATTATTTTGGGATGTTTTTTCTTTTTGAGTAGTAACAATTGTACCTTTGCTTTTGATTTTGGCACTTACTGTTCTTTCAGAGGAAGAACTAGTACTAATTAAGGTTTTAACTATATCCTGATAATTGTCAAGAATTTCATTAATATCAGGATAATTGTGCCCTACTTTTCTTATCAGGTCCTTCAAAAATACTTTAGGTAGCTTTTTTACTACTATATGTGACAACAAACAACAGCCTGGACTTTTTGAGATGGTAAAATCCAATTTATGCACTTTAAGATCGTAAATAATAGCCCTGATTTTATTTAATGCATTTTTTAAGGATAAAAAATCTTTATCATATTTGGATTCTATATTAATAGCTATCAAAGAGGCAAACAAGTCATTTGTTATAGTAGTTACATCCAAATATTCAGCTTTTAACAATTCTAATGCTACTTTATAATGTTCTGGTATGATAGATAAATGAGACACAATACTTAAAGGATAGTCCCTCAAAAAACTTAAAAGGTACATTAATTTAACAGAGTCATTAAGTTTAGGGTTATTTCCAACCACATTCATAAACTGATTTAAAAAAACTTGAAAACTAATTTTATTCACATCACCATCAAATACTGCACAACTCATGGTAGGTAATTTTACATTAGTAGTGTGTTCAATGTTATTTAAGGCTTCCACAAACTATCAGAAATATTAGGTTCTGTTTTAGCAGTCTCTTTACTTAAAATAAATTTCATTAAAACACTTAATTTAATTCTAATTCTAAATAATAATCACTTTGACTTTCTATTTCAGAGTCCATATTTAGGTCTTAATTCAAAGATTCCATCAAAAACCTGAACACCTGATTTTCATCAATTTCTTGATTTTTAATATCATTTATTTATTTATCTGTTTGAGAGGTATATGAATTTGTTGCAATCTGATTTCTGATTTTAATTCATTTTAATTTATTTATTTCAATTTATAATACGAAATTTTAAAATTTCTCAAGCTTTTAAATTTGACAAAATCGTCCATTTTGTTCAAAATATTAATTAAAAATTATTACTTAAAAAAATGCCTGATATTGTGTCACCAATATGAATCAAAGATTTAGAGGCCGTATACTAACCTAGGCCTTCAAAAAACTTTTGTCAAAAACTGATGTTCAGCCCTAGGGTCAGCATTTCAAACACTAAAATTTTTGCTATTTCATTAAATAAACCCTTTTTTTTTTAAAGGAAAAAACACTTGTTGTTATTGGTTATTATTTAACATTAATTACACAATAATTATATTTTTATAAATAATTGAGACCTAAAAAACAAAAAACAATCTTGAAGAATCTTTCACAACGCTCTCAGCAAAAATGTTTAGTGTTTACAATTATTGATAAAATATCGATTATTATTCGATTAATGAAAGAACGATATTTCTACCGATTATATATAAAATATCATTATTAACAAAAATAATTGTAGAAACACAATTCAACTCCTTTTGGAATTTTCCATTCATTTAATTTTGATGCAATCTTTTTTACGCATGCGTAAGACTGCTTTCGAAAATGTTTGGAAGTTATGAAAAAAGTTTAACTAATAAAATTTTCAAATCACTTTTTTAAAGGTAAATAACTTTTCATTTCACTAATAATTCACTTGATGAATAAATAAAAAATGTTAAGTACATTAGTACATTTTCAAAAATGACAGTTTAATTATTGAACACTTTTTAAACTTCATCTCATAAAATCCTTTCAAAAATATCAAACAATTTCTTTTCATTTTTGATAGAAGCGGCTCTTGCGCCACCGGACTATTTTTAGTTTATTTACACTAAATATACTTAAAAATTTAAATATTTATTTACCTTAAATATTTTCTTCTTGATGTTGAGACAGAAGTGGAGACTTTGCGCTTTTGAGGTACCTCCTAAAAACGCTTTATATAATTTAGTAATTTGCAATTAATAATGAATGCGATTATCATTAAAATGAAAGGCAGGAAAATCCAAAAGGGTTTGAAAAGGTTTCCTTTTCATAAACAAAGACATTTTAATCCTTTTAAAGTAACAAATTTTCAAAGAGTAACTTAAACTCCAACAGTTTTACTGAGGCCATAAATTTGAATATTTTTGTAATAAGCCGTGAACTAAACTTTAAGACACTTATTGTTTGTCTATATTAAATTTTTTGTACTTAATACTGCGTACAATTTTATTAAGTTAATGAGAATCAATCTCAACTTTAATGAACCCGAATACTTAAATATTGACAACAGTATACGTGTTCACCAGTTTATTACTGAAAGATTACTGAAGTTTTTACTGCCTTTGGGGAAGGCGTACAGTTTTATTAAGTTAATGAGAATCAATCTCAACTTTAATGAACCCGAATACTTTAATATTGACAACCGTATACGTGTTCACCAATTCATTACTGAAAGATTACTGAAGTTTTTACTGATTTTGGGGAAGGCTGTGACCATCCCGCGCATTGATATGATATTTTTAAGCCTTTATTGATGACTCATAAATACTGATATTTTTATACTGTAGTCTAAATTATAAAATGACCAATATTTAATAGTCACCAAATAAATTTCATAAATATTAGTGTTTATATCTATATAGTAGTCGCAATAAATATATAACGATATTATATAGAAAGGTTATAGATATATATATATATATTATATATATATATATATATATATATATTATATATATATAATATATAGTATTATATATATATATATGGATTTGGTTATAAAAGAATCAGAGATGGGGTGAGGTAGCAAGGGATGGTGTTAGAGTAATGAATGAAGAGAGTGGAGGGTGCCCTACTATTATATGCGGATGATTTAGTTTAGTGTGGCGAATATGAAATAGCTTTGAGGGGATTAGTAGAGAGAGGGTTTGCAGGTGTGTAAAAGGAGGGTTTGAAAGTAATTGTAGACATAAGAGTAAGGTTATGGTTTGAGTGAGGATAGTTCTCTGTGTAAAGTAATGTTAAGTGGTGAGCAGCTGGAACAAATGTCTGAGTTAAATATTTAGGGATTATAGGTTGGATGAAAAGGGAACGGATGATGAAGAATGTAGTATGAAAGTTGTGATGGAGGAAGATGCTGGTGCAATTAAATCCTTATTGGATGCAAAGGGAATAAGTTTTGAGTTCTAGGGTCTTACATGACGGTATGCTATTACCTGTGCTAATGTATGTAGTGAAACTATGGTCTGGAATATGAGGTACATGATATATAAGTATAGATTACTCAGAACTTCTGCTGGGGCTAACGGCATTTGATGGGTTGCTCTCTGGTTACAGAAGGCACCAACAAAGTCAAGCCACGCTGACATGGGAACATCATTTTTGTTGCGATAAATTTGCAATAATAAACGAAGAAAAGATATCTTTCACTCGCGCAGGGCTCGAACCACCGATCAACAGCGGTCGCTGTTAACAATGTACAAGGGTTAAACACTAGTCAGATCCGACACCCCAGAAAAAAAAGGTATTTCGTTAGTTTTTTTTAAGTTTCCTGCTTCGCTTTCACTTTGAAACTCGATACTTATAAAAATCTACAGAAGGATGGTTTTGGAACCCTTCTGGAGCATACACGCGCATTCTTCGGGGTGCTCATCGGGTAACAGGAACCAACCGACCAGGTCATGAACACCAACAGGCACACAACATGCTTCCGACAAATTTGCAATAAGACGTAAAAAAATTTCGCTCGCGCCAGGATTCGAACTATCGACAACAGCGTCGCGTTAGACAATATACAGGAGGCTCTACCACTAGTCCGATCCGCCCCCCTAGAAAAAGAACGGCATCTCGGAAGTTTTTCAAATCTCAATATGTATTATAAGTTTTCAAAATCGACTTTTGCCTACAATTCACAGCACCAAAAAAAATTGTGCTGGGGTCACACGGCATTCCTCAGGGGTGCTCCTAGATCAAGGAGCAACCAACAAAGTCAAGGACGCCGACATGTGCACAAGCATGCTTGTTGCGACATTTGCAATAATAAGACAAAAAAATTCACTCGCGACAGGACTCGAACATTCGACAAATGCGTCGACCGTTAGACCCATTGTTAAAGAGGGGTTGGGGCCCCGTTTTTTTTCCCTTTACCACTAGTCCGATCCACCTCAGAAAAAGAAGGCATTCGAAAGTTTTCAAATCTTCCTGTGCTTCGATTTACTGCCTTTGAAACTCAATACTTATTTAAATCCACAGAAGTGTTTTGGAACCCTGCTGGGGCTACACGGATTCTCAGGGTTGTTCATGTTTTACGAGAAGCAACCGGACCAAAGTCAAGGAAGCGACATGCGCACAATATGACTTTTGCGACAAATTTGCAACAAAAATAAGAAGTCAAAAATTTCACTCGCGCTAGGACTCGAACCATCGAAACAGTTGTCGCCGTTAGACAACGTACAGGAGGCTCTACCACTATCGCGATCCGCTCCAAAAAAAGAAGATATCTCGGAAGATTTCAATCCCTGCTTCGTATCATGCTTTGAAACTCGGCTTACAATATTTAAATCCACAGGAAGGTGGTTGGAACCACTCTGGGATGTAACGCGGCATTTTTCTTTTCAGGCGTGCTCATGGGTTACAGGAGGCAGCCGACCAAAGTCAAGGAATCGCCGACATGCGCACAACATTCTCGTTACGAGAGACTTGCAAATAAGAAGAAAATTTCAACTGCGCAGGACACGAAACATCGAAAGAGCGTCACGTTAGACAATGTACAGTGAGGCTTTACTATAGTCCGATCCTTTCAAAAAAGAAGACATCTCGGAACAATTTTTAAGTCACCTGCTTCGACATCACTGCTTTGACACTGTACTTATCTAAATCAATCAATAGAACGGTTGCTTGAACTATATATAGATATATATATATATATATATATATATTATATATAATATAGATATATATATTATATATATTATATATATATATATATATATATATATATAATATATAAATATTATTAATCTAATAATGGCTATATAAAGCCATATTAAATTTATCATTTTACCATATATTATCTTCCTTTACTTTGTGATGAGTAGTGGTGGAGTAATAAAAATAAACAAGAATAAAAAATATAAAAACTAAAAAGTATATTATATATATTTATAAAAAATGTAATGTTTTTCTTTTTCTCGTCTTAATAAAAAAGATTTTAAACAATAATGTGTTTTTGTGTTTCTCTATATCCATTTTTATTCCTTACTCATGAGATACTAAATAAATATCATTAAAAGAAAGAAGACGCGAACAGATTTTAATGTTTCTCTCACACAATAGAGAACACTTGAGAATGCTCGCCTATATACAATCGGTGTACTTTAGCAAACTGGTGTAACGTTATTATAATAATTAAATGTTTTCGAGAACGTTTTGGTGAGTGTCAAGTATGTGTTTGACTATTTTGTCTATGATTTATAAAATATTTGTAATGTAGACATCTTTTTACATAGAAGATTAGAGTAAAAAAAAGTTTTTTTAAAAAACTAATTTCGTATAGAGAATAAAGAAGAAATATAAATTATATTACATAGACACTATTTGAATCTTACTGAGTTTATTTAAATAATGAATAATTTTTCGGAATAATATCAAAATTTTATGCTTTGTTCAATAACAAATTAGATACCTTTCAGAAAGTAATAATATAACATGCTTCTTATCAACTTCCTAAAGATAGTATCATAAATATTAAAAAAAACGACTTAGTATCTTATGGTATTAGTTTTTATTTGATATTTGAAAAGTTGAGAGAGGAGGCAGAATTATTAGTTACATTTACTTAAATCACATAGAAATCATGTTATCACTTTATGTACTAAGTGTAGGGAAATAAGTTTAGAAGGATTATTGTATGCTCTATATATAAGAAGTCATCCTTCACACGTGAGGAAGGAACTTACTATAACTAGACTCGTCTAATCTTTCTTTGTAATGCATGTATCTCACAAACTCTATAAAGATAGTCTTAACATGACATTTTACTTTTAAAATATTTTCTGCACATTATCAGACATAATGAATTCCCCTTCCTCTCGTAACCATCAGGATATGTAGAAATATATTCTTTTTAAAATCCTAACATAGTCTATGTTATGAGCAGCATCGAATTATTTGTAAAGGTCGCTCCGAGAACTATTAAAAATTTTCTAATATTCACACGGTTAGACGGTATTCGACACAATTCTTTTTTTATCAAATTATATTTATCAACGAAGAATCTACTCCTTATTATTCTATTTCTAATTTCTCTAGACATTCTGGCTGATCATCTTTGGATTTTACTCAGTCAAATAAATGGAGCGGAGCGAGCACCGGGAAGTCGTAGTCTCCGGAGTCTGAACCAAACCGCACACGGAGCCGGAGCCGGAGCCGGAGGACTGTATATTTTTAGGGTTCAGAGTGAATAGATTTTATTGGCAGTAATGAATGATGTCTGAATCCTCTCAATTGCTTTTCCAAATATAAGTATGAATCCTTAGATCGAGATTGAGGAGCCAGATCGATAGTACAGTAGCAGAGTCAGGAGGCGTGGAGGCCGCAGCTGAGGAGATATGATTTTCCATTCGAAGAAAATCTAATTATTTATTTAGAGAATTGATAGCTATGAAGGCAATTTTCTAAAATAGTGCTATTGAGTTTAATATTTACTTTTGGAGCAGTAAATTTTCTGACCTCATTTCCAAATGGAACGTTTTCACCAGCTCGGAGCACCCGATATCTGTGCTATATTATTCGGTTCTTATTTGATTATTCACACAAAAAATATATAAAATTTATTAGGTGAATAATGTTAAGTGCGCGAAAAGACGTACTGACACATTTTTCAAATAGTACATGGAGAAAGCTCTTTTTTAAGTACAGATTCGGATGCCAATAACGATGTATGCATCGCGATGGCTCTGAGCCGAGGAAGCCCGGTGCTATGGGTATTGAATATTTTATTCATATAATTATATACTATCGAAAGAATTTTAATGCCAGACTAAAAATAGAGACTATGGAGATAACTTCTCTCAAGAATGATTGCAGAATCCTTAGTCAGGAGTCACAGGAGCGAGGAGTACAGAGTGGAATGACGGAGATGATCTGAGAGACGCGTACCCAGAGCTTTTGTGAGAGATTTGATTTTTTTGAAATTATGTATATAAAACATATTTATCTGCGACATGGGCAGATAGGTGCGAGAGACCAACTTTGAGAATAGTGCAAAGGAGAAATCCAATTGCATCTGCGAGTCACTGGATTCCGAATAATCACGGAGCGAGGGGCTTCGGGATGTCTAGGGTATATCAAATCTAATAGCTTATATAAAACACATTAGGTTTTTCCTATAGATTAAAGGATTGCGGTTGAGCTGCAATAAACTTATTGGCAATGTCGTATAGGTGAGGAAGTCGCTTGAGTACATCGAGTTGTGTCTAATAATAGTAGTGCAGATATTCGCTTAGTGTCGATATACAGCGAGAGGAATGCCGGAGTCTGGATGTCACGACACTCGAGCCAGAGTCAATAGGTAAAATAATAAATTCATCATTGTTCCGGAAGAGTATATAAGAATATTATTAGTAGAAGTGAATAAAATGTTGTTTCTCGCTACAGAGGTGTCTCCATGCGCTTAAAGCATAGTGCGAAAGATACATAAAGAGAGAAAATGTAATAGTCGAGAGCACGAGAGCTGACAGTCCGGATACCCTGTTTATTGTTTTTTCTAAAAATATATTTTTTTATGCTGAAAAATTAAATAGACCAGAAAGACGCACGAGAACAATTTTCAAATGTCGGCAGGAGAACCTTGAGTTCAAGGTGCGGATCCGGATCCGGATCGGAAGACGGAGTCACGGGTAGAAAAGAGAGAATTAGTATCTTCAAAGAGATAAATTAATCTTAGATGAATAAATTTTTTAATTGCCCAGAAAGGGAGCTCGTAACAATTTTCAAATAGTAACACCAGAATCCTTAAATCGGTACTCGGTTTTGGAGTCGAAGCACCAAAGCGGAGCCGGATCAAGTCGGAGAATGGAGTCGGAGCCAGAGTAGGATGTATTTCAAACAAAACATATTTTTATTAGGTATGAAAATTTCTATTGTTAAGATTAGTCGTGCATGATAACTTTTCTCCAATATATGTTGCAAAACGCGCTAGTCTGGATCCTCGATCCGAGCACTGGAGCTCGGGATCCTGGAGTATGAAATATTTTTTTTACAAAAACTATTGTTTAGGGTGATCACTTTTAATTGCAGTAAGTGACGTACGATACTTCTCTAATCAGTTCAGATAAACCTTAGTCAGATCCGAGGCCGAAAAGTGAGGTCGAGCTGGAGAGGAAGCCGGAGCGGAAAGTCAGAGCGGAGCATTGGTATGAAATTTTTTTACACAAAAAATATATATATATATTTTAGGTGAAACATTTAATGCCAGAAAACGTACTGAACAATTTTCAAATCAATCGCCAGAAAATTAGTCAGGGAGCCGGAGCCGAATCTGGAATCGGAGCCGGTGTCGGAGCCGAAGCCGGAGCCGGATCCTGGGTATCTATTTCTTTCCAAAATACTTTTAGCGCGAAAAAATGTAATGAGAAGACGTGTTGAACAAATTTTCAACTAGTAAGAAACTAGTCGATCCGGGAGCGACTCCCGGAGCCGGGTCCTGGATGATTTTTTTTAAGAAATTATTTTTTTGGTGAAAAATTCTATTGAAAGAGATTGCGAAAATTTTCAGAATAAGGTATCGCAGCACAGGATACCTTGAAATGATCGGATTCACGGAAGCCGAATCATTGCTTTATCTAAGGAGCTATTATTACAAAGAAATAAGTTTTTTTTTTAGGTTGCACAAATACAATGTATTGCCGAGGCATATTGTGACATAATTGTCAAATATGTGGGAGACAAAACCTTATACACCGGCATCGAGATCCGCGATCCGGAGTCGGAACGGAGCCGGAGTTAGAGCCGGATCCTGTTTATAAATTTTTCAAGATATCATATTATGTTAGACTTGAAAAATTTATTGCTGAGAAAGATCCGCTGCTGAACAATGTTTCAAAAAATAATGTGCAATAGAAAAACCTTTAGTATGATCCGATACCGGAGCCGAAAACGGAGCCTCCAGATCTCTGGGTATCCATGGTGTGTCCCATAAATATTCATTTTTTTGGTGAAATAAGTTTATTGCAGAAGACTTGTCTAACAATTTTCAAATAGTGGAGAAATCCCATTGAGTTACGGATCAGGCGCCGGGAATCTGTGAGCCTCGAGAACGAAGTATGAAATCGCATATCCGAGGATTCTGAGGAGGAGCATTTATATCTTGTTATCATAAAAGATATTCTTATTCTCTGAGCTACGTCTGATAAAATTTATTTGCTAGAATAGTAACTAGACTACACTTCTCAAATACAGTGGCAGAAACTATAGTCGAAGTTGGAGTCCGGAGTTTTCGGGAGAAAGAATCAATTTATTATTTTGTGCTGTCTTGGGTTGAAAAAATGAAATTATATCCAAAAGGCTTGAAATTGATTCAATTGAAAGATATTATTATTATTATAGATATATATTGATTCTTGATGGTATTAAATAAAATAATATATATATTTAATATATTTCAGATAATATACATAGTATGATATAAATTAATAGTTTAGTAGATAGGTATATATAATATATATATATACTATAGATATATATAATATAGATATATTATACTACAAAATTTCACTGCCATAATTTATAATAGAATCATATATATAATATAAGATATTATAATAATGTATACTTATAGATTATATGGGTAGTTATGAAAGAACTCAGAAAGGTGGGTGGATGTGTAGCAGCGAGGTGTTAGAGAGTAAATGAAAAATGAAGAGAGGGAGGGTGCCTCTATCGGTATTATAGGGGATGATTTAAGTTTTTGAGATGTGGCGGAATGCTGAGAATAGCTTGGGGATTAGTAGAAGAGAGTAATTTGCAGATAGTTGTAAAAGGAAGGCGTTATGTAAACATAGAAAGAGTAACGATTTGGTTTTGAAGTGAGGATAGTTCTCCTCGGTAAAGTTTATGTTTAGATGGTGAAAACAGGTGGAACAATATGCCTAGAAGTTAATATAGGATAGTATGGTGGACCTGAAAAGGGAACGGATGATGCAGAATGTAGTAGAAAGAATTGGAATAGGAAAGGAAGAAGCTCGTGTGCAATATATAATAATCCTTAGTGATGCAAATAGGGTAATAGTCTTAAGGTGGCTAATGGTGTCTATACATATAACGGTATGTCTATTAACTTGTGCTAATGTATAGTAGTGAATCTACTTATGGTCTGGAATATAGAGGTAACATGATCAAGTATTAAGATATAGGAGACTTATTCCTGAGGTCTTGAGGGACTACAACGAGCATGCTTTGACGGGATCTTCTCGGGTTTACAGGAGCAACATACCAAAGTCAAGCCACACACTCGAACATGGCACTAAATCGATGCTTGTTCAATATATATATTTGACAATAATAGTATGTAATGAAAAATTTCACTCGCTCGAGCAGGACGCAAACCATCAGACAAAGCAGTCCGACCCAGTTAAGCAATGTTTACAGAGAGCTGTTAACTACTAAGTGAGCGATCTGCGCACAATTAAGACTCACCAGAAACCAGAAGGTATATCGGAACAGTTTCAAGTCTAATGCTTCGATATCACTGCTTTAAAGGTAAATATATTAAATTCATAGAAGGGTGCTTTTATACTACTACTGGGGCTGCACAGCTTCGCTCATAGTTTGGTCCCGTGTTCAGGAACACCAAGCGCAAAGCAGAGCTGAATAGCGACAATCGTGTCACAATCAATGGGAAGCACATATGTGCTTGGGATGCGGATACGTGTATATTGCAAGATAATGTAAAACGAAGAGAAGCTCTAACTCGCGAAGGGACTTCTCAACCTGGTACAAACAAACGATGCTGTTAACAACGAGTTAGACCGCAATCGTAGCAGGAACAATGTCCTACTCGCTAGTTTGCTCGAGAGATCGAGACACTTACTAGAGAAATATGAGAGGTATAATCTATATTACGTAAATTTAGTACATCTAGAAGTTATCGTTGCTCGTCAGAAGATTGATAGGAGTTTGAAACTAGAATTACTTTTCGAAAACAACTACCACATTAGACGCGGTAGGTGAGAAGACGCGTGTAATCTCACATGTCTGCGCGCTAACTCGGCATTGGGAGAGACTTGTCTACCTGAGATTATATTTAAGTCACAAGAAGTAAACAGGATCTCTAAATATCGAAGAGGTTAGACAGACAATATGTGGCTCTACAACTCGCGTCGTATAGAAACATTATGCTATATAATTTTAGTAACTGTAATATAATGTACACTGTTTGACGCCAGCTACCGAACTGAAGCTGAAGCTAATTTATGAAGACTGCAAGCGAGTTTAGACAAGTGTATAAGTAGAGATGTGCCTATACACAAAATTATTTAATATAGCTGACCTCGATCTCTTCGCACCCCACAAACTATTTAAAAGAGTACAGTTTCTCTATGAGTGTAGATTTTTAACAATAAAATTAATTTGAGTCTTTAGAATAAACCTGCACTTCTGAGTAAACACATCGAGTTATTGTAACATATTTACCATAAGAGTAGATGCGAGTGTCGGTTGGAACGCTAGCATGCTCGAGTGGGTGTTGCTGAAGCGTGCCCACTATTATGCTAGATCTATTGAGCTGTCTGATGTTATACAAGTATGCAGAGTCACTAATCTTATAGGAGAGTAAAGTCAATATTCGTTGATATGAAACCCCTGTTTTTTTTTTGGTCGATTTTTTATGCTTGTCTCCACCAACTAACACACAATAAGTTCAAAGTACATGAATAAGGAACTATAAAGGAAAATTTTTCACTCGAAAGTAGGATTTAATTCTGAGACCTATATTGAGACTCTACGAGTGCGCTGTTTAAAACTAAATATAGGTAGAAATGTAGTGTTTTTAACTTACTAGTCAGATCCTCCACCTTTTTAAACTCGCAGAAAGAAAGTAAATTTGCTATCGTTTTTTACGTTTCCGGTTATCTGATTAATTCTATTCGTTTGTAAACTCGCGATATCTATATTAAGAGTTTCATTTGATCATGAATATGGTGCATGTTGTTTGTAACTCCTTCTGTGATGTATTACGACAATGGATATTGTGGCATTTCTTCGGGGTGCTCAAATGGGTACAGGACAACCGATCCGTCAAGAACGCCAACAGGCGCACCACAGTGCTTCTTACGACAAATATTTTGCAATAAGAACGTAAAAAATTTTCGCTCGCGCAGGACTCGAAGCTATCGACACATGCGTGCCGTTAGACAATATACAGAAGGCTCCCACTAGTCGATCCGCCTCCCTAGAAAGAGAGGGCATCTCGGAGTTTTCAAATCTTCTGCTTCAATATCACTGCTTTGAAACTCGACACTTACTAAAATTCACAGAAGGGTGATTGAAATCTCTTTCTGGGGACGCGACGCATTTGTCGATGGTTCGAGTCTGTCGCGAGTTGAAATTTTTTCGTTTTAATTATTGGAAATTTGTTCGCACACAGCATCTTGTTGCGCATGTCGCGTTCTTGACTTGGTCGGTTTTTGTCCTTGTAACCCAGGAGCACCCAGAAGGCGGTGTAGCCCCAGCAGAGATTCCCAATCACCTTCTGTGAATTTAAGTAAGGTCGAGTTTCAAGCAGTGATATTGAAGCAAGGAGATTTGAAAACTTCCGAGATGCGTTCTTTTTCTAGGGAGGCGGATCGGACTAGTGGAAGAGCCTCCTGTATATTGTCTAACAAGGCGACGCTGTTGTCGATATTTGTTCTGGCGCGAGCGAAATTTTTTTACGTCTTTATTGACAAATTGTCGTAAGAAGCATGTTGTGCGGCTGTTGGCGTTCCTTGACCTTGCGTTGCTCCTGTAACCCATGAGCACCCTGAAGAATGCGTGTATCTCCAGAGGGTTCAAACACCTTCTGTGGATTTTATAAGTAATCGAGTTCAAAAGCAGTGATCGAAGCAGGAACTTAAAAAACTGTAGCGAAATACTTTCTTTCTGGGGTGTAGATCTGACTAGTGGTTTTAAACCTCTTTACATTGTTTAAGCAGCGACGCTGTTTGTCGATGGTTCGAAGTCCTGGCGCGAGTGAAATTTCTTCTTCAGTCCTTCTTAATGCAAATTTGTTGGCAGACAAAGCATATGTTGTGACGCATATCGCGTGGGCCTGACGTTGTTGGTTGCTCCTGTAACACGGGAGCAAACTAACAGAAGCCGTTTAGCCCCAGCAGGGTTCCAACCACCCTTCTATGGATTTGAATAAATTTCGAGTTTAAGCAGTGGTATCGAAGCAAGAAATTTGAAAACTTCCGAGATGCTTCTTTTTCTGGGTCGATCGCAATAGTGGTAGAGCTCTGTAACATTGTACTAACGGCGACGCGTATGTTCGAGTTCCTGGCTGGAGTGAAATTTCTTTCGTCTTATTATTGAAATTTGTCCGCAACAGCATGTTGTGCCCATAGGCGTTCCTTGACTTTTGGTCGTTGTCCTTAACTCGGAGCACCCCAGAAGATATGCCGTGAGCCAGCAGGGGTTCAACCACCCTTCTATGGATTTAAATAAGTATCGAGTTCAAAGCAGTGAATCGAAGCAGGAAACTTGAAAATTGTAAAGAGATACTATTTTTTTGGGTGTCGGATCGGACTAGTGGTGGACTTCTGTACATTGTTAACTGTGACGTACTGTTGTTGACGTTCGAGTCCTGCGCGAGGAAATTTTTCTTCGTCTAGTATTGAAATTTATCGCAACAAGAATGATGTTCCCATGTCGGCGTTTCCTGACTTTGGTTGGGTGTTCCTGTAACACGGGACCAAAACTGCAGAATGTGTGTAGCCCCAGTAGGGGTTAAAAAGCACCTCTATGAATTTAAATAAGTAAGTTTCAAAGCATTGATATCGAAGCATTAACTTGAAATGAAAACTTCCGAGATACTTCTTTTTCTGGAGTGGCAGATGAGACTAGTGGTAGACTCCTGTACATTGTTTAACGGCGACGCTGTTGTCGATGGTTCGAGTCCTGGCGCGAGTGAAATTTTTTTCGTCTTATTATTGCAAATTTATTGCAACAAGCATCTTGTGCCCATGTCGGCGTGGCTTGACTTTGGTTGGTTGCTCCTGTAACCCAGGAGCAACCCATCAAATGCCGTGTACCCCAGCCGAAGTTCTATATCTATACTTATATATGTCTCTTATTCCAGACCATAGTCTCACTACTATACATTTACACAGTTAAAACATACCCTCATGTAAGAACCCTAGCACACTCAAGACTTATCCCTTTGCATCCACTAAGGATTTAATTGCACAGCACCTTCTTCCCATTCACAACTTTCATTACTACATTCTGCATATCGTCCCCTTTTCATCCACCATATATCCTAAATATTTGAACTCAGACATTTGTTCCAGCTGCTCACCATCTAACATAACTTTACATAGAGAACTATCCTCACTCAAAAACATAACCTTACTTATTCTATGTTTACATTGAAACCCCTTTCCCCCCCCCCCCTTTTTTTTTTTCAAACAAACCTGGGCCCCAAATCTCTCTCTACTAATCCCCTCAAAGCTATTTCAGATTCGCCAAACTAAACTAAATCATCCGCATATAATGGTAGGTGCACCCTCCACTCTCTTTCATTCTTCATTACTCTAACACCATCCCTTGCTACCTTACCCCACTCTAATTCTTTCATAACTAAATCCAATATATAGTTAATATATATATATATATATCTATATATATATATATATATATATATAATAATATATATATTAATATTATTATATATATATAATATATTATTATATATATATATATATAATATATACTATATATAAATATATAATATATATATATATATATATATATATTATATATATATTTCTTTTTTCAATTGAATCAATCAAGCCTTTGATATATTTCATTTACAACCAAAGAAAAATAATAAATTATTTTTTTCGGCTCCGGCTCCAACTTCGACTATAGTTTCTGCATGTTTGAATTGTGCAGTAACTTTCTGGCAATAATTTTCAGTACAAAAAATATTTTTAGAAAAGATTAATGCCGCAGAATGCCGGTTCCGTTTCATCCGGCTGCGTCCAGATGCGGCGCTGGATAGACTAAGGTTCTGACATTTTGAAAATTGTAAACAAGTCTCTGGCAATAAACTTTTCACCAAAAAAAATATTTATGGGACACAAAATATACCCAGAATCGGCTCCGTTTTCCCGACTCCGGAATCCGGATGCCAACGTAAGGGTTTCCTGCCTATTTGAACAGTTGTTCAGCACGCTCTTCCCGGCAATAAATTTTTACATCTGAAAAAAATTATTTCTTGAAAAAATTTATAAACAGATCCGGCTCTAACTCCGGCTCGGTTCGAC
The DNA here is from genome assembly GCA_015478945.1 of Trachelipus rathkii. Lineage (NCBI taxonomy): Eukaryota > Metazoa > Arthropoda > Malacostraca > Isopoda > Trachelipodidae > Trachelipus > Trachelipus rathkii. The sequence continues at coordinate 50,978 of JABUQX010024298.1, forward strand.
TCCGGATCCGGATCCGGATCCGACTAGGGTTTTTGAACTATTTGAAATTAGTCAGCAAGTTCCTCTGGCAATACATTTTTCAACTAAAAAATATTTTTGAAAAATTTTTTAAGCAAGATTCGGCTCCGGATCCGGCTCCATCAAAGGTTCCTGCACTATTTGAAAATTGTTCAGCACATCTTCTTTCAATAAATTTTCACCAAAAAAAATATTTCTTAAAAAATCATACCCAGGACCCGGCTCGGGGTTCGGCTCTGGATCCGGCTCCGTTTCTGTACTGAGTTGAAAATTGTTCAACAACGTCTTCTGGCAATACGTTTTTCGCCGAAAAGAATATTTTTGGAAGAACAAAGATCCGGATCCGGCTCCGGCTTCGGATCGACACTCCGCTCGAGTCGGCTCCGGCTCCGACCAAGGTTTCTGCATTATTTGAAAATTGTTCAGTACGTTTTCTGGCACTTAAATTTTTCAACCTAAAAAAACATTTTTGAAAAAAATTCAACCAAGGCTTCCGCTCTGACTCAGCTCGGCTCCTACTCAGCTCCGACTCACTTTCGGCTCCGGATTGACTAAGGTCTAACTATTTTGAAATTGGTCAGTACGTCTTATGGCAATAAAGTTTTCAACCTAAAAATATTTTGTTAAAAAAAATTCATACCAGGATCCGGCTCCGGCTCCGGATCCGGATCCGACTAAGGTTTCTGAACTATTTGAAAATTGTTCAGCACGACTTCTATCAATAAAATTTTCACCTAAAAAAATATTTTTTGAAAAAAATCAACTCTGGCTCCGATCATTCCGACTTTGAATCGGGCTCGCTTTTGGCTCCGACTCCAAAACCGATCGCGATTAAGGATATGTACTATCTTGAAAATTGTTCAGCAAGTCTTCTGCAATAAATTTTTCATCTAAGATAATTATTTCTTGAAAAAAATTTATACCCAGGATCCGTTTCCGAATCCGGATCCGGATCCGGACCTGACTAAGGTTTCTGCACTATTTGAAAATTGTTCAGTGCGTCTTCTGGCATTAAATTTTTCACCTAAAAAAAATATTTTTTGAAAAAAATTCATAAACAGGTTCCGGCTTCGGCTCCGGATCTGACTAAGGTTTCTGCATTATTTGAAAATTGTTTAGCACGACCTCTGGCAATAAATTTTTCATCTAAAAAATATTCTCTGAAACAATTTATACTCATTGCACTCTGGCCCTACTTCGACTCGATCGGATCCGGAAACGACTAAGGATTCTGCACTAATTTGAACCCTTGTTCAGCACGTCTATGGCAACAAATCTTTCATCTAAAAAAAAAATGTTTTTAAAAATTTATACCCAGAATCCGGCTCCCGCTCCGGATCCGGGTCCGGATGCAACTAAGGTTTCTGCACTATTTGAAAATTGTTCAGCACTTCTCCTGGCAATAAATTTTTCACCTAAAAAAATATTTTTTCGAAAAAAATAAACTAACGGTACGCTCTGCTTTTCGGCTCCCACCTTGGACTCCGGATCCGGATCCGGACTAAGGATTCTGCACGTTTTGAAAATTGTTCAGCACGTCCCATGCATTAATTTTCACATATAAAAATATTTTTTGAAATAATATTTATTCCAGCGTCCGGCTCCGGCTCCGGCCCGACTTCACCTTGGCTCGGATCTGAATAAGGTTTTTCGTGTACTATTTGAAATTGGTTCAGTACGTCTTCTGGTATTAAATTCTTTCACCTAAAAATAATTTTAGTAGAAAAAAAATTATACCCAGGATCCGGCTCCGGATCCGGCTCCAGCTCCAACTTCGGCTTCAGCTCCGGATCCGAATAAGGTTTCTGCACTATTTGAAAATTTGTTTCAGCAGATCTTCTAAAAAAAATATTCTTCGAAAAATAATCATACTCCGGCTCCGGCTCCGACGCCGACTCCGACGACTTTCGAATCCGGATCCGATCCGACTAAACTCTTGTACTATTTGAAATTGTCAGCCAATCTACTGCAATAAATTTTCAACGACATAATACCCAGGCTCGGCTCCGGCTCGGCTCCGGCTCCGATCCGACTCCGCTCGGTTCCGGCTCCGGCTCGGCCTCCTTTATTTGACTGAGTAAAATCCAAAGAATGAGCTAGAGGTTGGAATATAAAAAAAAATAAATTAGATTTTCTATATTATAATAAAATTGTTTTTGATCCTCATCAATTGAAATTGTTTAGTTCGACACCTCTCTAATTAAATTTTGTTTCTAAAAAACTATTTAGAATTTTTAAAAAATAAGTACACGAAACTGTTAGGAGGAATTTTCATACTAATTTAGATAATAAAATATAAATGAAAATTTTGATTTTGCTTTCAAAAAGTAGGGGGTCTAGTTATGAAGTCTCCCTTAAGAGACTTCAATAGCAAAATCTCAACTATCCAAACCGATAAAAGTATGAATTGTTTTTTGATGGAACAACTATGATATCTTTAATTTTATGAAAAAAAAAAAAAACAAACTGTTCAAAGAAGATCAAGTTTAGGGTGAAGAAGGGAAATTTGTTTTTTTTTTGAATTTCCACAAAAACGACATAAAATCTTTAATTTTCAAGATATTTCAATTTTTTTGCACTAAAATACCCCAATTTAGTGTGGTAATAATTTTAGTTAGACACCTTATTTGAAAATTAGTTTTTTTTAAAAAAATTTTTTTACATTTTTAGAAAATGCTTTCAAAAATTTTTGAACAGAGAATAGTCAACCATGGCTGACCCCCTTACGTTCTACCAAAACATTTAAAATAAACGTCAGTTTGTTTACACGTTTTATATGTGAAGCTGGTACCATTGAAAGAAGAAATAAATCTGTTCGTTTTTTTAATGATTTTTTTTATACTCTCATGTAAAGAAAAAATGAAATGCTAGAAAAACACAAAAAACAATTTGGAAAATTTTTCATTTTATAGACGGCAAAAAAAAAAACTTATTCATACAATATATATAATATATATATATATTATATATATTATATATATATATATATATATATATATATATATATATACTATATATATAAATATATTATATATTATATAGATATATATATATATATATATATATATAATATATGTATATATTATAGTTCCGAAGCAACTTCTATTGATTTTAAAAAAGTACATTTCAACAGCAGTGATGTCGAAGCCAGGTGACTTGAAAACTGTTTCGAGATGTCTTCTTTTTTGGACAGGCGGATCGGACTAGTAGTAAAGCCTCCTGTACATTTGTCTAACGGTGACGCTCTTGTCGATGGTTCGGTTCCTGGCGCGAGTGAAATTTTTTTCTTCTTATTATTGCAAGTCCTCGTAACGGAGAATTTGTGCCATGTCGCGATCCTTGATTTGTCGGCTGCTCCTGTACCATGAAGCAACGCTGAAATAATCCGTACATCCAGAGTGGGTTCCATACACCTTTCTGTGGATTTACATATGTAGGCGAGTTTCAAAGCATGTGATATCGAAGCGGAGATTTGAAATCTTCGAGATGATGCTTCTTTTTTTTGGAGGCGCATTAGGACTAGTGGGTAGAGCCTCCTGTACGTGTCTAACGGCGACCACTGTGTCGATGTTCGAGTCCTGGCGCGAGGGAATTTTTTCTTCGCTTCTTATTGTTGCAAAATTTGTCGCAACTGTTATTGTGCGCTGTGGCGTTCCTTGACTTTTGGTCGGTTGCTTCGTACACATGAACAACCCTGAAGAATGCCGTGTAGCCCAGCAGGGGTTCCAACACTTTGTGGAATTTAATAAGTATTGAGTTTCCAAAGCAGTGAAATCGAAGCAGGAGATTGAAATTTCGATATGCCTTTTTTTTTCTGGAGGTGGATCGGATATGGTAGAGGCCACCTCTACATTGTCTAACGGGACGCATTTGTCGATGGTTTCAGTCCCTGTCGGAGTGAAATTTTTTCGTCTTATTATTGAAATTTGTCGCAACAAGCATCTTGTGCACATGTCGGCGTTCTGACTTTGGTCGGTTGCTCCTGTCACCCAGGAGCACCCCAGAAGAATGCGTGTAGGCCAGCAGAGATCCAATCACCCTTCTTGAATTTAAGTAGTGTGAGTTTCAAGCGTGATATTGAAGCAGGAGATTTGAACTTCCGAGATGCGTTCTTTTCTAGGGAGGCGGATCGGACTAGTGGTGAAACTTCCTGTTAACGGCGACGCTGGTGTCGATAGTTCGAGTCCTGGCGGGAGCGAAATTTTTTTACGTCTTATTGCAAATTTGGTAAGAAGCATGTTGTGTGCCTGTTGGTGTCATTGACCTTTGGTCCGGTTGTCTGTTACCATTGCACCCTGAGAATGCGTGTAATCTCAGAAGGGTTTCCAACATCCTATCTGTAGATTTTAATAGTATCGAGTTTCAAAGCGTGAAATCGAAGCAGAAACTTAAAAACTGAAATACCTTTTTCTGGGGTGTCGATCTGACTAGTGGTTTAACCTCTGTACATTGTTTAACAGCGACGCTTGTTGTCGGTGTTCGAGTCTGGCGCGAAGTGAATTTTTTCTTCGCTTATTAGCGAAAATTTTGCAACAAACATCTTGTGCCATGTAGGCGTGGCTTGAATTTGGTGGTTGTTCTGCTAACCCAGGAGCAACCATAAATGCGTGTAGTCCACAGAAGTTTCTATATTATATTTATATATGTACCTCTTACCCAGAAAAGTTTACTACTATACATTGCACAGTAAATAGCATACCGTCATGTAAGACCTAGCACACTCAAGACTTATTCCTTTGCATCCACTAAGGATTTATTGCACCAGCCACCTTCTTTCCATTCACAACTTTCATACTACATTCTGTATCATCCGTTCCTTTTCATCCACCATATATCCTTAAATATTTGAACTCAGACATTTGTTCGCAGTTGCTACCATTCTAACATACTTATCACAGAGAACTATCTCACTCAGAAACCATAACCTTACTCTATTCTGCGTTTACTTTCAAACCTTCTTTTACACACCTGCCAAATTCTCTCTACTATCCCCAAAGCTTTTCAATATTCGACATCTAACTAATTCCGCTATAATAGGTAGGGCACCTGCCACTTTTTCATTCTCCATTACTCTAACACCATCCCTTGCTACCTCACCCCATCTCTGATTCTTTCATAACTCATATATAACTAAGATATATATAATATAATATATAGTATATTATATATATATATAATATATATATATATATATATATATATATTAATAATATATATAATATTTATATATATATATTATATATATATATATATAATAATATATAATATTATGAAATTTATTTTAGAAAACTATTAAATATTGTCATTTTATAATTTAGACTACAGTATAAAAATATCAGTATTTATGAGTCATCAATAAAGGCTTAAAAATATCATATCAATGCGCGGGATGGTCACAGCCTTCCCCAAAATCAGTAAAAACTTCAGTAATCTTTCAGTAATGAATTGGTGAACACGTATACGGTTGTCAATATTTAAGTATTCGGGTTCATTAAAGTTGAGATTGATTCTCATTAACTTAATAAAATTGTACGCAGTATTAAGTACAAAAAATTTAATATAGACAAACAATAAGTGTCTTAAAGTTTAGTTCACGGCTTATTACAAAAATATTCAAATTTATGGCCTCAGTAAAACTGTTGGAGTTTAAGTTACTCTTTGAAAATTTGTTACTTTAAAAGGATTAAAATGTCTTTGTTTATGAAAAGGAAACCTTAAACCTTTTGGATTTTCCTGCCTTTCATTTTAATGATAATCGCATTCATTATTTATTGCAAATTATAATTATTAAGCGTTTTTAGGAGGATCCGAGGCGTAAAGTCTTCACTTCTGTCTCAACATCAAGAAGAAAATAATTAAGGTAAATAAATATTTAAAATTTTTTAAGTATATTTAGGTAAAAATATAAAAAATGTAAGGTTCGACAAGAGCCACTTCTATCAAAAAATGAAAAGAAATTTTTTTGATATTTTGAAAAGGATTTGATCTATAGGATCGCCATTTTGAAAGTGTTCAATAAGTAAACAGTCATTTTTGAAAATGTACTAATTATTAACATTTTTATTTATTCATCAAGTGAATTATTATTTATTAGTGAAATGAAAAGTTATTTACTTTAAATAAAGGTGATGGTGAAAAATTTTCTTAGTTAGCTCTCTTCGAGCAGAAACATTTTCGGAATCAGTCTTAAGTATGAGCAAAGTTGAGTGGTTTATTTTTAAATGAAAGGAAAATTCCAAAAGGAGTTGATTTGTTTCTATCATTATTTTTGTAATAATTGATATAATAATCGATAGAAATATCGTTCCTTCATTAATCGATAATAATCGATATTTTATCAAATAATTGTAAACACTAAACATTTTGCTGAGAGCGTTGTGAAAGATTCTTCAAGATTGTTTTTTGTTTTTTAGGTTTAATTATTTTAATAATATAATTAATTGTAGTAATTAATGTTTAATAATAACAATAACACTGTGTGGTTGTGTTTCCTTTAAAAAAAATGGTTTATTTAATGAAATAGCAAAATAGTGTTTGAAATTAGGGCTGACCCTAGGGCTGAACATCAGTTTTTGACAAAAGTTTTTTGAAGGCCTAGGGTAGTTGTAGGCCTATATATTTTTTGATTCATATTGGTGACACAATATCAGGCATTTTTTTAAGTAAATAATTTTGAATTAAGTATTTTTGAACAAAATGGACGATTTTGTCAAATTTAAAAAGTTGAGGTCTAATTTAAAAATTCGTATTACTAAAAGAGTAAATAAATTAAATGAATTAAAATCAAATGACTGTTTAGGTATTATTTTCTGCAAATCTCAAATAAATGAAATAAATAAATTGATATTAAAAATCAAAGAAATTGATGAAAGCATGATTGATATTTTGATGGAATCTGAGATTGAAGGCCTAAATATGGACTCTGAAATAGAAAGTCAAAGTGATTATTATTTAGAATTAGAAATTAAATTAAGTGTTTTTAATGAATTTATTTAAGTAAAGAGACTGCTAAGACAGAACCTAATATTTCTGATAGTTTTGTGGAAGCCTTAAATAACATAGATCACACTACTAATGTAAAATTACCTACCATGAGTTGTGCAGTATTTGATGGTGATGTGAATAAAATTAGTTTTCAAGTTTTTTTAAATCAGTTTATGAATGTGGTTGGAAATAACCCTAAACTTAATGACTCTGTTAAATTAATGTACCTTTTAAGTTTTTTGAGGGATTATCCTTTAAGTATTGTGTCTCATTTATCTATCATACCAGAACATTATAAAGTAGCATTAGAATTGTTAAAAGCTGAATATTTGGATGTAACTACTATAACAAATGACTTGTTTGCCTCTTTGATAGCTATTAATATAGAATCCAAATATGATAAAGATTTTTTATCCTTAAAAAATGCATTAAATAAAATCAGGGCTATTATTTACGATCTTAAAGTGCATAAATTGGATTTTACCATCTCAAAAAGTCCAGGCTGTTGTTTGTTGTCACATATAGTAGTAAAAAAGCTACCTAAAGTATTTTTGAAGGACCTGATAAGAAAAGTAGGGCACAATTATCCTGATATTAATGAAATTCTTGATAATTATCAGGATATAGTTAAAACCTTAATTAGTACTAGTTCTTCCTCAGAAAGAACAGTAAGTGCCAAACTCAAAAGCAAAAGTACACTTGTTACTACTCAAAAAGAAAAAACATCTCAAAATAATGCTACAAGTAAACAGCATTCTTTAGCCAATTTTCAAACCTCAAGTAAAGTAAAAGAGGTTGAAAAAAAGTGTAAATTATGTTCTGGGCCACATTCTTTAGGACTATGTCCTGTGTACAACAATTTTGAAGGTCGAATTAATAGAATTAAAGAGTTGGGGTTGTGTGAACAGTGTGCTGGTAACCATCCGCAAGCACAGTGTTTTGGTAATAATAATAAAATGAGGTTTCCGTGTAAATGTGGAAGTAGATCACACATACAACCATTGTGTAATGTTAATAAAAATGAGGTGGTAAATACAACGACCAATCATTGCATAACTTTTCATCAAAGTTTAGAGAATGAATATATTCCGCCTACCACTTCTTTAAATATGGTTTTCAATGGTAAAGAAAAAACTTTAAGATGTTTGATAGATACAGCTAGTAGTAGGTCTTATATTTCAAGAGAAGCTGCTGAAAAGCTAATACCTAATGTAAATAGTCTTCCTATAATAGAATATGAGGTTCAAACTTTCATTGGCTCTAAAATTAAAAGGTTTCATCAAACATTAATTGGCGTAAGAGTATTTAAAAGAATAGTTTTCATTCCTTTTCTTATAGATGATGAATTAAATATAAATTATAAAGTAGATGGCATTTCAGATGTTATAAATAATATGAAACGTAATGGTTTAAATTTTGCTGATAGTAATTTTAATAATTCTAATGTAAATAGTCATATTAAAATAGATGTTTTGCTTGGAATAGAAATAATAGACTTGTTTCCATCTTTTCAGACTGTCCCTTTTGCAAAAGGCCATTGCATTCATATTGGTAATAATAAATTAATTCCAATTGGTAATATTTATAATTTTTTAAGTAGAAAACAAATTGTATTTGGTTGAAACCAGAAAAAGTAATAAAGTTTAATAATTTCCATGAACTCAGTCAAAGTATGAAACAAATAATGCCATAATTCCTAAAAATGATTCTAAATGTAATAACAGAAGGCTGAATACACAAGTGTATTTCGTGTTAGAACCATCCAAAAGTTATTTCAATCCTATTGAACAGTTTTTGGATTCTGATATTGACAATGGCTTGGAAAATCTGTTTAGCTTGGAATCATTGGGCATCAAACAGGACGAAGACATTCTGAACACTGTAGATAAATGTCAAGTGCAATTATTTAATCAGAATATGATTTTCAAAGACAACCATTATCATGTAAGCCTTCCTTGGTATGAAGACAAAATAGAATTAGTTCCTAATAATTTTAAAATATCTTTAAATATAGCTAATAGAGTGTTTGATAAATTAACTCAAAATAATTTAATAAATGAATACAATAAAGTTTTTGAAAGTCAACTGAATGATAAAATAATTGAAAAAGTAAATATAAATTTTAATGATCCTTCAGATATTTGTAAATATAAATTCATTCCTCATCGCCCTATAATAAGGCAATCAGAACAAGTAACCACTAAAATAAGACCAGTATTTAATTGTTCCCTTAAAAGTAATAAAACTCTTCCATCTTTGAATGAGGCTGCTTACAGTGGTTATGACCTCATGAATTCACTTTTAAAGCTACTACTTGTGTTCAGAACAAATCGTACTGTTGTCATAAGTGATGTAAAACAAGCGTTTCTGATGATAAGGTTAAAAGATGAAGTAGATATGATAGCGTTACGTTTCTTATGGTATTAATAAGGAAATTAGAAGCTTATAGTACCTCATTTAATATTGCTGGGTTTAATCTTCGCTCACTTTATATTGCATATATTATGGAAATATCATCTTCTAAGTATCCACAATGATAAATGGTTACTGAATATTTCCTCAGGTTTTCTATGTGGATAATTTATATTTACACAGCATGCAAGAGAAAGTGAGATAGTTGGTAATTTATCATCAATGCAGAAAGAATGGAAAAAGGGTTTTATCTTGAATCTTGGAATGAGCAATTGGATGCTTGCGGTAATCAAGGAAAGAAAACTTCTTGTAGAGCACTCGAACGTTGCTGTGAAAGAGATTTGGGTCTATAGTTTCAATGTGGTGATGACTGAGATATGCATCACCTCACACAGTAGAATATCCTGGAGAGTATTCAACCAAGGCAATGGGTTTCTGAGATTTCCAAGCTTTTCGATCCTCATTAACTTTGGGCTCCTATTTTGGTTAGAGAGAGTTAAATTGTATGAATTGAGGCAAGTGTTGGCAGGAAACAAAGTAGCTGGATGAGAAAGTTGCCTGGCAGATATACTAAAAGAAGTGGTTATTACCGCAAAGAGGCAATGATGAAATGTGGATTAACGATTGCATATCCTAGGAGGCTACTTTCTGAGGGAAAATAAGTATGGCTGCAATCTTTTTTGTGACAGTTCCGATAGTGATTTATGGATTTGTATGTTATGGATTGGATAATGATAACAAAAGCTCCTTTATATTTTCTAAAGCCAAGGTAGCTCCTGCCAATAGGCCTAGGGAGTTAATATCCCTTCCCTGGAGCTGTGGGGGTTATTTTGCCTTGAAATGCTTACCCAATATTTTGGAAGCATACTGTACTATATTTTTGAATTCATTTAATAATTGCTGTGGATTCACAGTAGTTTAGAGATGCCATATTTTCCAGACAAATCTCAGTGAGACTAAGGTTGGGAAAATAGAAGATAGATGAAATGATGGTTAATACACTCCACTGTAACAACGTATAAATCGTAAATGTGCATTATAAAGTATGTAAATACAGCAAAAAATCCTGGGTGATTTTTAACTAGGGTTTAAACTTTAAAAAGTTTTACAGAAATATTTGTCTCTGGTGGGAGGTTAACTAATGATATTTAGAACAATTGGTCCCAAGTATCCTATGTTGAGTGTGCCAGGCAAGACACTGTTACAGCACAAATGGTAAAGGAGATAAAAAGAGGAATACGTGTAATTAGGATAAAGATTTAAGTGAATAGTTCAGGCTACGAAAGTCTTAAGAATCAACTGCTGGATTTTTAAATGGCTTAGTAAAATTAAAATAATGTTGATTACCAAGCAGAAATCAGTAAGGTGATTGGGTTAGAAATATAATCAAATTCAATCCTTGCTAATGAAATGTAAATTTTTGAAAGATAAACAATATTTTAAGTAGCTTCCTTGAAAGATTCAGAAATTCCTCCCTTGGTTTTAAACTTAAATCTTTTCCTTGACGAAAAAGGCTATTTA